>JAQFZF010002095.1:0-12892 GCA_034695365.1 Enchytraeus norvegicus
AGCAATAACAAACCAACAACAACAACATTAGCAGCAATAACAGCAGCAGCAACAGAAACAACAATGATAAACGACAATGATACGTCTAATAATGGAGAGAGTAAAAAAATAAATAAATGCCAACAACAGCAACAAAGAAAGGAAACCTTGTAAACACGTGCGTCCTTTCATCTGTCTAATACAGGAATACTAAAAAAACAACAATAACGGTAATAAAACAAGAAAGGACAACAACAACAACAACAACAACAGTAACGGTAGCAACAGTAGTCGTATCTATCGTACGACATGACGGGGCGCCCATACTAGACGTCTCATTAATTCACTACGGATTCAACCCACCCACAGGATTCGCTTCGACTTCACCAAAAGGAGAAATATTGGAGACAAGAGAAAAGAGTAAAGGGAAGGCTCTAGTTCTTTCCCAGTCACTGAATCTCACGGACTTTATCACCGACTACGCAGCCCTGATCCCATTATCCCCCGTCCGGACTTCTAACAAGGGTGGAGACTAGAGGGGGTTCTGGAGGTTCGGACGCCCCCCCCCCTCTAAGTTTGAGATTGGTGGTCAATGGTCATAGTGTCTTATGACCACCCATTTATCGTTACTGTGGCACTTTGCATAGAGCGGCGCTTTATAAATATTCTTATTCTTATTATTATTATTATGACCCCCAAATTTGAGATGTTTTAGCTTAAAAGTTGTATGCCTCAATATGGGGACTTTCATTTAACATTGTTGATTTCATTACAATGTTATTTCTCCCCTTATTAATAGAGAATATGGAGGGTCAGACTTTTATAGGACTCCTATTTTAGGTAAATAAACAACTTTTTGAACCCTCCCTCCCTAAAAAAATTTATTGGATACCAAAACTTTCAAGTATCCGCCCGTGCCACCTAATTTAGGAGGGGTAGTTTTTTCTCTTCTACTAGCTCCTCACCCCTCGTATTGACTCTAAATCTTGCGCAGCTTCCATAGTCTTCACGACTTCCAGAAAGCGTTTTCTTTTATTGTTTGACGTCTCTATTTAGTTCCGCTATAAAGAAAAATGTAAGTCAAATGGAAAGTGCTGAAGCTTTTTATGCGAGAATATAATTTAAATGTGTTACAATCGACTTATTAATAAGTGTAGGCCCCTATAACAATTTCATTTCAAGCAAAATTGTGCGCATTTTAAGTCTACTTACCGTCAGGTAGTTTAGTTAGTGAAATAACTTAAATAAAAAGGGAGACAGAGTGAGAGTTAGTGAGTCAGAGAGAAAGAGTGAGTCAGAGTGAGAGTTAGAGACTCAGTGAGTACGAGAGAGAGTTATGAACCTTATATTTTGTTCTGTTCATCGGTTATCTGGTTTAAAATTTAAAACTGAAAATTTAATATTCTTATACTTAAAAGCAGCAGCTCGCAGGAAGGAGTCTAAGTATGAAGTTCTCCTGGCTAAATACCACTTAGTGCCAGTCGCCATGGAGACCATGGGCCCTGTTAATCAGAGTGGGTCGGACTTCATCGATGCCATAGCCAGAAGGTTGCGTTCCCTGACCGGGGACCACAGAGAACGCTCATTTCTGTGGCAGAGACTTTCTGTGGCCCTCCAGCAGTATAATGCTGTTTGCTTCCGGGGCACCTTTGAGTGCCAAACCTGATATCGTCTTAAGATATGGACCGGTCGTTGTAGTCTCATGTATTGTTATATTTTAGTTCAGATAGATTTTATAATTTAGATTTTAATTCCGTTTCAGATCACAATAATAATATATCTTAGTTCTAGCGCAATTCCTGTTCGGACCGTTTTAAAATAATGTTTGACTTATTTGCTCCAGTTTGTTAATAAATTGAGAAATTTCAAAATCTGAATATTGAAGATTACAACAACATCCCTTTTTCCAGTCTGTAGCCTAAATTCATTATCCTTTTCCAAAATAAGTACGAGTAGGCCTATCGGCTTATCTCAGATTTTTACTTCGCATCTTGTACCTCAATCTGATAAAGTGATACTGATTCTATGCAATACACGGCTGGCGGTGACCGTGCGACTGGCACAACGATGTAACCTGATGGTGGACTAGAACCTGTTGCAACTTTAGTGACAACGTTTGTGGCTATGAGTTTGTTCTAATATATTAATGTAAATCTCAAAATATCAGTTTAACTGTTAGTTACTGTTTTAATAAATAAAAATACAGATAAACAATGAGTATACAATAAATAGTTGACGGTTAGTGTGGTCAGCGTTAATGCATTCTAAAATAGAAATTGAGCTATTGCAATATAAAAATAAAGATAATTAATGACAATATCCATGAATACTCCTACTGTTACCATGGTCACATTGTCAGTGTCACGGATTGGCTTTCTATATCAGCAGAAGATGTGAGTGAAGCAATGAATTGTAAATGGAGCAGTTAACTAGACGAGCCTCTATCAGTCGGCATGATGTCACTGTAAACATTGAATGTGACGTGCAGGCCACTGCAGGGACCTCTCCGGTCACGTGATACAGCGCTAAACTGTTGCCGGTTTAGACAAGTAGCAAAAGGGTAAAGCAGAATTTAACGTCATTTTCTCGGCCCGGAGGCTACATCAGTGACGGGTAGCCCTGAGATTCTAATTGAGCACTTATGGAGTCCTGAAACAATGCTAGCAAATAAGTGTATAGAATGTCAGTAATGTGTCAACTATACGATACAAGTAACTGTTAATAGTCAGCTTCATCATCTGAAAACAATATCTGGAGCGCTTCAGGGAGATAGGCGATGTCTGATGCGGACGCATAGCATAAGGATTTGCACTCGCGCAAGTGGTAGTGGGGGTTCACAATAGCAATGCCAGATATCGTTGCAATGCCAGCGATTGTAGCAATGTTAATAATTTCATTTAATTTGTTTCCTTGACTCTTGTTATTACAGCGTCGATCTTTTGACCGAAGGTTTGAGATCAGTCCCTGGTGAGTTAAACAGAGAGTAAGAATTCGTACTTGCAACGGACCGATCAAGCTCTTCTCCCCTTGGCGAAAATTTGGCAAATTGGTAGCTCTAATATGCACTTGTGTGACTGCTAAAGAAGATTGCGAAGGTAACAGCATGTCCGACACTTTATGGTTGCGACCCCATATCTGAATTAATGGTAATCGTCATATATGGACTGCAAAGTGTCATGAAACGGGATCAGCTCCTCGGAGGCAAAGACATAATTTTTGATGACATTCTTTATTTTTATAACCGCCTACTATACTGTAACACTTATAATATACTGTAACACTTATAATATACTGTAACACTTATAATATACTGTAACACTTATAATATACTGTAACACTAAGCATGTAAAGTGCGACAGAAGTGTAATATAACTCAAGCAGTGGACAGTTACTGTTACTGTATTACACCAGGACATGGCTCACTGTGTCCTGGACAAATTAATGTATCTCAAAGTGACATTTAACCGGCAGATCGTGGTGATGAAATTATGGATGCGGGAACTTTCAGGATTGGAGTGGAATGAGCAACATTGTTTGCGTAATCGATACTGCCAGTTTCGTTCATCGACCATACTCCAAACTCTGTGTAGCGACACAGAAGGTAAACAGCACCTAACAAAATTTCGATACTATAAATCTTAAATGAAATATAGCATTTCTTAGAGGTCATCCATAATGTACGTTCGCACGAGAATGGTTCACAAAAATGGAACGGTTGTAACAGGAGCGAATGTAACAAATAAATTGCTGACGAAAGTTAAGAACAACCCCGTACGTACTAAATCGTATCAGATATATATATAGATAGACTGAGAAATGTAGGAATGAAAGAATTTGATTTCCATTGTTTTGACCCAAATATTAATGTGAGAAAGAAAATAGGTGGATGGAGCTTATTGACATAGAGAAGAGGCGCGTACTAAGTAGACCTAATTAATATCAGTTCATATAACCTTATGCAATGAAAGCCCCTGCAACTGGTGCTATTATATTGAAGTATTGTACATACATGTAGATGAAATTGATTCCTGATTCCCTGACCTCATGTGTTAGATTATTATTAAGTTCATGACCTGCTCAACTAAACCACCAAGACATGCAAAATGTATTTAATAAGGTTATAATTTTACCGATACATCAACCCACAATTGTTTAATATATTCAATTAGGAATGACAGCAGATTACACGCAATAGTAATGGTAGAAGTGGTATGCCATATTAGTTACTGAATGCAGGTGCTAAGCTGATCCCGATCCTGAGCGATTACAGTACACAGGTGATTAATAGCGATAAAGGTTTAAAAAAAATCATGTGTATGTTTTACTCTTAAGTATATTATGCAGTGACTTTACAGGGTTGCAAAACCATTTTTGGTGCTCAATAATAAATAAGTAAATAAATAAATACACCAAATGACCATTTTTCGAGTAGATTTTCTAGATGCTGGAAAATGAATCACATCTAAAAAAAACTCTTGAAATATTTATTGTCCCATCTTCTAGCCAAACTTTCTAGACGAAACGGTAAAGTCTTACACAATGTATAAATCTTACATTGTGCGCATATCCTTTTTTCGAAATAGCCATAAAAATGTAGTATAATATATCATGTAATAAAAACATTACAAGTAACTATTCGAAACGACGTTGTAAAGAAATCTAGCTAGAGGAGATGGTGAAGATCACGGTGACTTGATATTGAAGTGGGAGATTCCGTGCAGAGATGAGTTAGAGGAGATAATGAAGCTGAACGCTGTTACACTGCATGAACGGCGTTACAGGACAGAATTCACAGACCATCGGAATCAGAGATGTTATATTAACAGCACTGACCGGATGAATCATTGCTCCATACCGCTGTAAGAATACTAGAAGTCAGACAAACTTATTCCCGTTCTTCAATTTTTGAACTCAAAACAACAAGGAAAAGCAATAGGCCATTTGTTTGCAAAAGTAAAGTAAAAATGGCTCTGAAAATGAATTTTAAATAAGTGACACACGGACTCACACCCGGGAGGCTCTATCAGTGACGAGCGAGTCTTGGAATTTCAAAGCAAGATCCTAAGGAAACCGATCTAGACGCTGGACTAACTGCTTCTTTAACTTTTGCTCAGATGTAGACCAATCAGCAGCTTACAAACGTTATGCATAACAAATCAGATGAGTTTTTACACACTAGAGAAATGCAATCAACCTAAATCAAGCTTCCAGCATGACTCCGGCCAACATTACTCCAACCCATGATGACTCCAGGATGAGGACATTAGAGAGTGCCGATAGATAAACGGTGACAGGTTGAATGCCTCAGTAGTGCGTGAATAACAGCGTCAGTGCCATAAGTCAGGATATTATATCCGTATATCTTCACTCTACGTCGTCTCAATCCAATCTTCCCTTAGCTCTCTACGATATTAGCATTTTTACCCTTACACTTGACCATTTCCACCAATTTAAAATTGTTCATGAATCATCAACTTCTTTAAAATCGCAAAGTTAATTAAGACTTGTTCGGTGGAGCTATAGCAAATATAAAAAACCGAAAGTTAGTTACAAAAGGAACACGCTGATTCGAGCAACTAATAAGAATTTAAAACAAATGTGTTAAAAATACCTTAGCGGCAATAGCCAAATATACAAGCAATATATAGTGTATATATCCACAATCAGCAGCTTTTATATAGCGCACCCTTAACTACTTGACTTAGAAGTGTTTTTGAAAAGTGAAGAGCAAAGTAGTCCAGCCTGCCATATGCCACAGCCGATGCGTTAGGACCATGCCGAAGATATTGCTTCCATATAATAGTACATCAACGCTGGTGATTGACCCAATGAATATAAATAATGTTTTAATTAGAAAGTAAAAGAAGTATAAAGTATTTGTATTTAAGTATAATTATTTGTATAAAGTATTTGTATCTAAGTATAATTATTTGTATCAATTATTTGTATCAATTATTTGTATTTAAGTATAATTATTTGTATCAATTATTTGTATTTAAGCTTATAATATAATCACCGTTTAGAAAAAAATGTAAGAATTTCGAATGCAGCCCCAGAAACAGTTTCTGTCTTATTCTTAATTGGTTCAATTTGGTTGCAGTATTCGTTTCATGAAAAATTCGTATTTACCGTTACCGAAATCATAATATATCATTCTATTCCATATTTTGAATTTATCAGACCTAGCATTGTAGTATTCATCATGCAGACTAGGATTCCCATTCCTTTGGCGAGGGGTATTTTTATAATATAGGCCTACATTTGTGGGAAGAAACCTGTCAGCAGCCATACATCACCCGCATCATACCAAGTTATAAATCACTGTCTCACAAAATCGTTGCATGAAGAATTCGGATACGACCACAGAAAACTTATAATGATTCAGGCAAATGCCATGATAAGTTTATAGCTCGATTAACCTGAATCGCGAAGCGATTTTAATTATCATATTTAATATAACTTTATGTGCTTTCCTAGAGTAAAGGCAACTTTCATCAATTTGACGTAAACATAGCCTGACATTTGCACAGATCAATATTGCTGTATAATGTGTATATCGTCACGGATTTAGAAATTAAGATCCAGTTTATAGTGTTGGTCTACTCTTTCCTTTTCTAGGAAACTTACTATATGTTACATATGTTGTGCTTACATGGCAAACGCACTATAATTCAAATGCATCAATTTGCTAACAAATCTGCATGTATATAACAAAATAGCTAACTATTTTAACATCTGCAATTTCTTAAGATTTATAACAGGAAGCACAACATGCATGTCGCCAAAACTGTCTACATTTGCGTTTTCACAAAACTGACTTTTACAATATTGCAGAGCTACAATATTGGAAAGGTTTGTTTTGTAAAGGTCTTAAGAGGCGACTAACACGGAGATGCAAGGAAGGGGTAGAATGGACTTTGCTATGACTTTTGTGCACTCCAGACTTGCCGAGGTATATCCACGTACGTCGGTCGTAGTATATGACTGGATACTTTGTACTGTGTAGAGCGCTTCTGAGACTTAGTAAAGAGTACACTATCTAATAGTTTGTTGATTAATTAATTAAATGATTGATTGGCTGATTGACTTGTAAACAATGACCAATGAATTAACTTCATTAAAAATTATTTTACTAAACAATATGCATTGAATTGTATTCTAGTGCACACTAAAAGAATAGCTAAACACAAAGATCTTAGTTCAACTTTCAGACGAGTACGTCTCTGTAACATCAACTTTGAACAAGGAAACATAGTTTTAACTGTCGTACAGTATATGCAATTATATTATATACATTTTGCTATATATATATAATGCTCATTGACTTCCTGGATATATCATTATAAGCCTACAATAATTATAGATTTATAATAACTCGGTTACTGTAGGCTACATAATAGGCTTATTTAGTTTCTAGAGACATACATGCGGTTCGCAGGTGCAAGCTCCTGTGTGTGTCATATGCAATATGCATTATGGATTATGCAATATGCAATATGTAATACGCATTAATTAAATACAGTACACTCTGGTAGATAGTACAAGTACTAGTTAATTATCCAACATCAACGACTTCTGAAGGAATCAAATCAACAAAGACAGCTAACCTACAGGTTAAATTCTACATTGCAAGATGAAATATCATCCCATAGCGAATATTTGCAAGCTTATCAAACAATAAAATTATTATTCTTTAAGGTGCTTTGCTCGGTCCGGTCGTTGGATATCATGGTGTGCCATTTCTCAATATCTCAAAAAATTATTAGAATTGTTGATTCTTCTACACCAGTCAGACAATGAGACTCCCTGCATAGGTAATTCTTTTACTTCCTCTGCAGTGATTTTCTTCGACTTTTCCACTTATGCTTAAGTTTTATGTTTCCTAACATCACATAACATGACCTGGAAAGCACATTAATTTAGGCCCACTATACGATTAGATTCACAATAATACTGAGTCGATAAAAATCATCGACCACTATCTAGTGTGCACTGGTGTGCATGCGAGATAGAACTTTATAGTACAAAAAATTAATTGCTTGATATCAGACTCCTAGCGGTAGTTGTATTCAGATTTTTGGAACGTGTATCTACATTGAAAACGAAGCATTATTCGCCTGGGCTAAATCATATTGTCCTCCATTTAGTTTCACTGGTCTGCGAAATTTCCATTTACGCAATCCTGATCCTAATGGAGCCAAATAAACCATTCCTCTCACGTCCTGACGTCTTGAGACTTACGTGTTGGTCGCATGGCTATGTGCGTCTAAATCAGCTCCATGCAGTGTTCTATACAAAGACTCTCGATATAATATTTGAAATGGTTTGATAAAGTTTTTACAATAAAATATAGAAAACTATTATAATAGAGCGTCAGGGGTCAAATTTCGGTCTTTCACAAAATGCTGGAGTTCTCTGATAAAAAAATCAATGTCTTGCACGCTCACTAGGTCATTCGAGAAACGATAGAGAGGTATTAATTTCTTTACAAACTCGATAATACATGCATGAGCGGAAATATGACACATCGGTTCTGAACTTCTGGGCCAGGACAGTGTTTCTATTCCAGCTGAGTATCGGTGAGGGATCGAATGTCACAAAAAGGAATAAAAACTAATCATTTGTTTGCTATATTTGACCCAAATGCGTTAATATAAGATAAATTTCGGTAAATGCAACGCTTCCAGAGTGCTCCACCGCTCCCTCTAGATTCGTTATTGCTTCAGGAACGCCCTGCCTGTATGTCTGCGATACCGATATTATCAATATATGGTGTGGACGAGAGAAGAAATCAAAACTGTAGTCCATGGTCTTAAGTTAACTATACTTAAGCATGATACCTCACTATGGTCTAATATAGGTATTCACAATGACATGCCATATTGACCCTCAATAGTGATCGTAGACTCGAAGCTGATCCAGTCTCTAACCTACTTTAGCAACCAAGTGACAATGCCCTTAATCCGGCGGTGGGATCATCATCAAATACGCCACCCCATAGTACTGTATGCCACCCCATTATAGTCAATCTCAATCGGTCAATGAGGATTTAACGCCCGGTTCCTCACCCGAAGGAGATGGATATCAGGGACATTCCAAGCGGGATATGCAACTACAGTCACTGTCATTCAGCATCGTATGCGCCAGACTTTCGCAGTTTCCTGTAGCTGTGATTAATGTTTGCTAAGCATTCATCGTTCAATTAACCACGAAGGACTGCAGGAGTTCTTATTCGACCCATTGAACATCCCAGATTTGACACTATGATTGAATCGACCGCAAATCGAATCATTAATAATTTTTGTAATGCTATTATCAAAACATAAGTCTTAAAACAAACAAAAGTATTACGCATGGACTATGTGATTATAATTGGTCAATATTATCTCAGAAGTCCTTCAGAAAATGTTTAATTATAAGGCATTACTATAAAATACAACTCATCATGTACCGTGCTGTCACTGCTGTGTGACTTAACTATACACATGCAAGTTAAGTCACTGCGGGTGTACGTGGGTTTTATTCCTGCATTTCTTTCTACAGCACATCAACGACATTTCATATTAATGTCCACTATCGTTGCAGGCAGCCTTGATCCCGTGTATCTCATGCAGTAGAGAATAAAATGTCGCAAATGGCGAAGTGTCAAAACCTATTAACAGTTTCCTGCCGACTCGACATATTATCCGCCGCTTTGGTTTCCATACAACATTTTATAGGGAAATTGAGACCTCAGTTTTTTTACGCAACAATAAAAAATACGAGTATATGAGTAGATAGGCTTCATGCATGTTGTAGAAGAACATTAGTCAAAGTACTGTAAGCAGATTAAGATCAATTTTCTCGCTATGCGTAAAAGATCAGTCAGTCAATTCATAAAAGGTAAGAGAGCCTGTTATGTACAATTGGATTGAATCACAAAGTTATAATATTATCCCTTGATCTGCACATCATGTCCAAGTCAGAATCAACCCCGTGAGCAACCTCAGGAGGTTGTATGCAAGAGGTTGTGTGCAAGAAGTTGTGTGCAGGAGGTTGTGTGAAAGAGATTTATTTACAAGAGGTTATGTGCAAGTGGTTGTGTGTAGGAGGTTGTGTGAAAGAGGTTGTGTGCAAGAGGTTGTGTGCAAGAGGTTGTGTGCAAGAGGTTATGTGCAAGAGGTTGTGTTTTAAATATTGTGTGCAAGTGGTTGTGTGCAAGAGGTTGTGTCCAGGAGGTTGTGTGCAAGAGGTTATAAGCAAGAGGTTGTGTGCAAGAGGTTGTGTGCAAGAGGTTATGTGCAAGAGGTTAGTACATATAGCTGATGCTTTGATGTCAACGCACAATAGTTCTGTTAACCTACTGTAATGTTTTACACAGTTTTACATTGAAATCGCAACATGTTCGATTAACTACAATGCTCGGAGTCTCTACTGGATACGCATCACGTGAGTTACACCGATAACTAGCCTACCTCTCATAACAATAAATAATTGCCTATCGCAGTGGCCTATCTTACAAATCAGTCATTTAGCATCAGATGAACATCACGACAAAGCCAGGCCCGTAGCTGATGGAGCCTTTATCGTGATTTCATGCATACTCTTGTCGATTGCAATCTAAACGGATTCAGTGGCTCCTACCAAGGATTCTATATTGACATACGGAGTACATTGCTATAGAGCCATTAGGCCATTGAAGAAAAGAAAATTATTCATATTCTTCATATATATGCGCTCAAACTAATAAGGTTAAAGCAGAAGTTAACGTCAGTTGCGCGGCAGGCGGACTATGTTAGTGAAGAGTGAATTCATGGGATTTGAACCAACAACAACAACAACACAATTAGAGTGCTACCGTCACCAATGACAACATCGAGCACTATGAGAACCAAAGCCAAACCGACGAGCAGTAAGATAAATGTCAAACGGTGCCAAGCCAAAAAACAACAAATTTTAGAAATAAAAAAGGAATGGACAATGGAAAGGATCGAATGAACCGTGCACATATGGAACCCGATTCCAACACTCAATCAATGCGAATTTAACGTTCGTTTCATCATCTGACGACGACATCAGGGACGGATCAATGAGCTATTGGCTAAGCCAAATAATCGTAAGAAATTTAAAGTAACCTGCAAAATTTAATCTTTCTTGTTAAGAAAACTTTTATAATAAGAATCAATCATCTATAAATTTCCATCCTTCAACACCTTTTGTATGGCGCACTCTTAATTAAGTCTCAGAAGCGCTTTGAACTGTGAAGGGAATAATATTCTGGCCTGCCATATACCACAAACTGTGTGGCAAGACCACAATTCATTATAATGCAAAAAACCAATCAACAGTTCAGAGACATCGTGTAGGCCTACCACAAATCCGATTATTTATAACACACCAGTTTGCACTAAACCCTGTATCTTTCTTCAAATATGGTTAAAATTCAGTACTCTAGCCAATCACTACTCCAATGCTTCAGCATTTATCGTCATGATTATTCTCCTGCGCCTCTGATAACATAAAACTCATTCCTGATTGTGCTTCTCTGGGCACTAAGAGCACTTAGAACTATGAAATATGGTCGAGGCAAGAAACGAGTTGTGCTTTGACATTTTTTATTGTAGTGCAGGGAATTTGAAGAAATTACAAGAGTGTTTAATGGCAATTGTTCGACATGATTCCACCCACTTCAACTTTGCGGATTTCTGTAAGATATAGCAAGGAGTCGTGATTTATTGCAAATCCCAGGCCGATCATCTGGAAACAGGTTATCTGGAATAACTTCACCTAGGAGCGTGGATAGGTCACCCACGTGTACATATTCCCCGGCAATAGATCAGTCCGTATAAATATGTCATAAATACGGGTCACTGGCCCTTTATAATGCTGAAGGTTATAGATCTATTAGATATAAAACAACATTCAGTTTGTCACCATTAATGGTTGTAATGTTTAAAATTAATACCTGCTGGATTTCTATATAACATATTTATAATAGTTTAGAGCTAATTTAGGACTTTTGCTGAATGAAATCACGGACCTCTGTGCACATTTATAGATTAGCAAAATATATTTATTATTCATAAATCTCAGGGCTCCCCCATCATTGATGCAGCCAGCGGCTAGCTAAACTTTTATTATATTCGGCTTTGCTCTTTCATTCGGAATCCGTTGAATTGTTTACGCCTAAAGTTATAATTCAACTGCAGGAGTTATAATTTTTTATTATTCATTAAGGCAAAAAGGCAGCTGTAAGTCTGTCTGCGAGTCACGGACTCTGATGAAGATGATCAGAGTGGACAGCAGCAACAACAACAACAGAGTATAAATCAATTATCGGAATGTTGGTCTACTATAGCGATAGATCCTGGATGCTGGTGATATTGAGTTATGCCTATACCAGGTGGCATAATTGACACTTGAGTCATCTAGTGCAGTAAATATGACACTGTTATCCTAAGCTGCGCTCATATCATAATGCGCAGAATGTGAGTGGATAAGGGTCAAACAAGCAGAGCTATCTTCAGAGAGGGGTCCGGTCGTGTAATTGAGGAGTTATATTACCGGATGTCGATGTGCGGTTGTGATCGTAATAACTGATGAATTAAACGAGACCTGTGGAAATTTCCGAAGTGCCTATAGTATAGACCACTGGTTTCATAGAAATCGCTTACCCACACATGCTTGATCAGGACTGTCAGTAAGGATTCATGATTCAAGAAAGTTACATACGAGGATGTTTAGGATGCAAGGATGTTAAAAAAAATGTCCAGTTAAAAACTCTGTACACATTTTATTTTCATATCTAAATCTATTTCCCACTTTCATTTAATATCTGAATTGTTTTTACTGTTAAATGCAGCCATTCAATTAATGCTGATCTGTATCAACAGGTCAATAATAATATGCCTAACTGCATCAGCTTTGAAAATAT
>JAQFZF010002096.1:0-12892 GCA_034695365.1 Enchytraeus norvegicus
TAAGGAGTTAGATAGGCTACGTTGACGTGAACCATATATGATCAATTTTGTATATTTAAGAAAGCAATGCGAACATAGGATAGGCTACAGTTTAAAAAAATCATTATTAGTCTCGGAAATGCTTAAATTAAATTACTTGTATATTTGAAGATGCTTCAAATACAAATAACCCATATTGTAATATAAATTAAAATAACTGAATGAATAATGAATTATAAATGAATAGTTTGCATCATTATTTTTATTCCAGTGATGCATAATAATTTTCTGAAAAAGTTCGTCGAGTAACGCTTGGAAACATGATTCCATTTCATTGTAAAGTTTCGATTAATAAGTAATTGATATTACAGTGAATTGTTATACTGCAAATTCCTCTGATATTTTTCCTATAGTATCTGGAGTCAATTGAGATTGATTAGGGATGCTCTTATCCATTCGTTATCATATTAACGTGGCTCAACGCTAACAGTGCGTGATATTGTAACGTTATACGCACTTCTGCTGCAGACTTTTCATCGTTCGCTTCTGCACTTGTCATCGCCGCCTTTGAAAGAAAGTGAAGAAGTGAATGAATGGATGTTTAGAACATCTGTAGGATTAGCAGTATGAATAAAGTAAAAACAATGTCAAGTGTAATTTTGCTGCCAATAGTTGTTTGATTAACTCTTTGAAAGAGTTGATTGTTTCGTGTTGGTTCCACGAAACTCTCCAAAGCTAGCTGACATTTCTGCGTGCCATTGAAGGGCTTTAATTCATATTGTTTGTTAAATTAATTATACTTGTATTTTTATTTTTATTATTCAGTATTAGTGTATTCGACAGATGACAGGACGCATCTGTTTACAATGTTGCCTTTCTCAGTTCCTTTTCAGTTGCCTTTTCTGGGTTTTTTCCTCTCAACGATTCATCGTTCCTTTTGAAGAGCGCACATAGCAGCTAGCGCCAATACACGACGAACCTATCGGCACCGATTACACACTTTTGCCAAGGGTGCTGACACTGCTGGGGTAATTTGCTGACTGACGTGAGATCGTTCCCACACCACTTGAATTTCATCACTTTACATCAGAGTGATTTGCCAGCATGTGTCCTTATCCTTAGTTACATAGATGCTCAAAGATCAAGATCACAAAATTGTATATCTGTAGATTCTCTGCATGAGTTGGGCTGATTAGATAAAGAGACTCACGGGTGACTCTGATTATTTGTAAGAGGCGGTTTACGAAGATAATGGGAAGACAATGCGACGCCACCTCAGGGTCTTATATTATTTTCAACCTTATAATATTTAGCAGCACATTTAATGTAGTTATATTAAAATATTTCAGTAACTATGCAATCTCTGCATAATTTTAATTTTATACAGAGACTGCACTCCAGTACATATTTTAACAGTATACTTGAATATTTATGTAAAGTGACGTGTATTTAATGTAGACTAAATAATTTATGTCTATGCATTAGTTATGTCTATATTTTATCCTATTATTTTATGTCTATTGTTTACCATTGGTTGCCATTTTCTGTTTAAATTTTGTATAGATCCTAGAGATCTGATGTAAACAAATAAATTAATAAATAATAAATAAAATAACTTCTGTGCAGAATGGCATTGCATGTGATAGGCAATACTGCATTAAGTGGTGCGAAAGTTCACACTTCACAAAAGTTGTTTGATCAATATTACTTGTTTAGACAATGTGTGTATCAATTTGGATGGCTACTGTAAACAATTTAAACATACAAAAAGCAGACACTCTGACTTCATGTACTTGTGGTTCATCCATCTATCTCCGTCAATGTCGTTTACAGAAAGCATTCAATCTCAGAATTTTGACATGACAACACTACACTAGAGTGTTCGTGTGTAAAGTTTTGAAATTCATTGGTGGTTATACATGTTCATATACAACTAAAAAAATAAGGCTCTCATTTCATATCTGTACATTTGCCTATCTGCCAGTCTTTGTCTCTCTCTCTCTCTCTCTCTCTCCCCTCTCTCACTCTCTATCTCTCGTTTCTTTTGTCCTTGTGAAAGAATAATATGGGTAGTAATCCAGATTCGGTTCATCGTTGATGTTGCCTTTGAGCTATATAACACAAAACAAGTGTAAACTCAGAAATTTGGCTTATAGTAGGCCTATAGCATATTTTTAGCAACAATTACAGCATTTTTCAGACGTTCTATTATTCTAATTAACTCAACTCTAACTATGGTTTTCTTTATTTATCACTGTAAGTACTTTCGCCTCAGATATAGGCTACTTCGTCTACGCTTGCTTTGCATAGAACAATAGATATTTCAGTGCTAAATATATTCTTGAGTATCTTATCGTAATGTTTGTCTGAGTCACAAGTATTTAAAACAGTCCATACACTATACTATCTCCTGTGTCTGGCACTTGCTTTCTCCCCAATCCACTCCTCTAATTTCTTCAGAACTTCTTCAATGTTTTATTATTCTGTGTTTAAATTCGGAAGAAAATACGAAACACTTGAGATGATTTGCTCGGGCGAGACTGAGGAGTGTTTATATGAAATCAATGTTAAGAACTAACATTGAAGCTTTGCATTAGCTTCCGTCAATATGAACCTCTTAGGGAGATCCGTGGAGCTAGAGTCCGGCAGGAATCAATTCTATCCATTTGGAAAGGAAAAGTAACAGAGTTTTTTGTATTTGTCTTACTCTCTAACCAGGAAAGTCTGTGTACACAAGACGTTCGTTCTTAAAGTACGCGAAGCTGCTTTCAATTATAGGAAAAATATACTTTCGGCAACTTGGACAAACGATGGAACTATAGGGTCAAGTGTTCAAAGTTAGTAAATAATGTCAATTTTGTTTGAAGTGCGCGATATTTCTAAAGTCTTGTGGCCAGCATTATTGTATTAACAGCGAAGTTCAAGCAAAGAGATTAATAATAAACTCATCTGATCATAATCAACACATTTATGTCTTATGATTTGAAATATAGGCCGACAATACAAAATACAATACAATATGGATTTAACGTCCGTTTCATCATCTGACGACGATATCTGGGAAATAGCAATATTAACTAAACAAATTGGACTATCAGCAAAGTTTCTTTAATGTTTTTTGTATTTTGTAGATATATGTATAATTATTGTATCTAAGCAAATCAATTAGAATTAAATACGCGAAGCTATGATACGCCGATTGGCATTTTATAATGATTATTTAAAAAGAGAGTGTATAGCTCTATTGAGACCTGGTCCTAGTGCATTTGGACATTAGAAGCATAGCATGCTGAATTCCATAACGAAAGTTCTCATACATATTCAAGAACTTTCGTGATCCGTTGCTATGGGCTCCCGTATTGGTAGATCGATGCAACTCTTTGAACTCCAAACTGTTCGATATGTCAGAAGAAATTCCTCTCTAGGCTTTCCTCTGAAGTGACATATCCTTAAATCTCTGATTCCTGTTCGTCAGATGGAGATTTCATGTTCTATTCCTTGGATTGATTTAAACGAAGTAGACATAAATTTAATTTATTTATTTGATTTAAAATTCAAATGTCAAAGTATCAGTTATAGTACGCAGCAAAATTGATATCATTTACTTAGTAAAATTAATATTGGCCGAACTATCTGCGTTGATATTTATATATGAGGCCTACGTGTAAAGCTTTATTTTCAAGTTGCAATAACTATAATTTTTCTGCCTAACATATTGAATTATATTTTGCACGAAACTATCTAAACTATATAAACTATAATTAATACATATAATTAAGACAATTCTGGTGGATTAGTACAGCCTATCGGCCTATTAGCATGAATTACGGTATTTTTAATGCTAATAATTGAAGTTTGTTGTCATTTCGCGATATGAAGGTATATTTCGTATTCACATCAACAACTCCATGGATGCCGAAATGTTTTCTCTTAGAGCCTGGATTTCAATTGATCTCAAGGGTTTTGAATTCAGCTCTTGGGTTTTGATAATGCGTAACGTACGGCTTTACAATTCATAAACGTGTTTGGAAAGCAGATCATCAGAAGTTATCTAATGCCAATAGAGCAAGTGATCGGCTATAGGTAAACCAATACGAGACCCTTGAGTATTCGGTTTTATCAAAGACAACTGAGCAGCTTGTCTCTACTTGTATAACCATTCTCAATGAATTCTTTAGAATTTTATAAAGAGCATTGAAAGATGGTTTATAATTTGGAATTTCAAGTCCTTACAATTAAACCTGTTTTGATTTCTCCTCAAACAGTTTGAATGTTCTTAATATTGCCACTGTTCATCGTCAATTCATTTATTCTGAACTTTCTTTTTAAGTCAAGTTTATTTAGTAATTAATTACTAAATTTGGAATGTATTAGATTAATTTTCTTACTTTAGTGAGCTCCTGAATCTAACATAACATAACATAACATCCCATGGTCAGGAAGCATCAGATGCTTGTTTAAGACCAATCCAACTACTTAGGCTAAACCTTCCAACCAATTCAAATAAAATATCAATTTTCTTTATCAATATAATGGAAATAATCCTTACAATAATTATAAATCCTCTAAATATACCGGCTCTTTGTGAGATGTTGTTAGCTTATTAATAAAAGCTGAAAGTATCTTTTCAATGTTTTAAACATTTTATTTATTTAGATATGTTCTTCCATTATTCCTTATATATTTAAATACTTAGGCTGTTTATTTCTTATATTCAGATTACTTATGTTATCTCATTTGTTTTCTCTGCTAGTGCTATGTTGTTTTGCTGGCATTAAGTTCCAGAATGATTGTGTGTATCTGTAATAGCTTCTGTTACTGACACTCCAGGTCCAGCTATTCCACGGGTCTCTTCATTCCTTTTAACCTACAAATGAAGCGAAACGCATCCACTGCAATAGACTCTCTCCTTTCACGGTTAGGGTTCAAATCATTTGTGATTTACGGTTCAAATTTAATTCTAGAATTCGTAGCACATGTTACCGCAAGAATGTAGAGTAACGGCTTTCCTTTCGAAAAACAAATCTCTAATTTTCCACAATTGTTAAAGTTTTTTGCAGTTTTGCGCACTTTTTAAATTATCAATGAGGATTTAACGCCCGGTTCCCCCACCCCAAGGCGATTTCAGGGACGTCAATATCAATTAAATATTCAATGTTATTAATTTGCACTTGAAGAAGTTAGCGAACTATCGATTAATTTGCTGAGATTATGGATGATTATTATTTACATGTATGGTTTATCATAGATATCAAGCACAATAAAAAATTTAATATCAAATAATAATTGTAATTTTTTTAATGCTTTTTCAGATAACAAAATGATTTGGACTCGTTAATCAATTCAACGGGCTCATATGGATACTATTGATTTTCTAATAAGGATTTAACAACATCCACACATTTCAACATGGTTGCCGTGTGTCACACCATCGGCTTGACTATTGCAATTCTTTTCATGTTACATTCGTTTGGACTGGCTGCACAAGTGGCACAAGAGACCTGCGGAGGGACCTGTCGATGCTCTAGCGACAGTGACCGTCTCCTCCAGGACTGCAGCGGCTCAGGCCTGGTCCGTCTTCCTTCAATCCACCCCTCAACTACCTACCTCAACCTCGACAACAACCATATCAGTCTACTCCGTAACGATTCCTCCAATCAACTAACAATAACCATTCAAGTACTTTCAATATGTGAGAACGGACTACGAAGGCTTGAACCCGGAGTGTTCAACTCCTTGAGGGAACTGAGAGAACTTAGTCTAGCTCGTAACCAACTAACCAATCTACCAGTCGATTTGTTCGTTAGAAATCGTCATCTTCAAGTCATAAACTTGAGTTCGAATTTCTTCTCGTCAGTCCCGGATTATTTGATGACTCCTCTGCATAGTTTGCAGTCTCTCAATATCAGCTTTAATCGTTTGACCTCAGCTGATTTCGGCCCAGGATTTAGGTACACCACCGTCCTACAAAACATCGACCTATCCGGTAAGAAATAATTTACTTTAAAAAAAAAAAGTTAAAATTTGTAATAAATAGATAAATGGTAAGTGTTCAATTTATTTGGGGCTGCAAGAATATTGATTTAGGACCTTCTTTGGAATTGTTACAGGTGCTGAGGAGCAGTTGTGAGAAATTCTAAAACAATTATTTTAGATCAGCGTATTTTTCTCATCGCCTGTTGATGATTCCTTTAAAAAGTGACTAATACCCTCAGTATTCTCGACTCTGTGTGCAGTTTGAGTTAGGTCTCGTCGCTCATGATACATACGGACTTCGAAAGAGGCGTTAAATCTCATGGATCCTATAAGTGCTAATATTTGAATATTTACATGTACTGTATATGTACGTAAGGGATAATAATTTTCTTTGTGTTTAATTAAATAAACCTCTGTCGACAGACAATATCCTAGTGTAGCATCCCTGATGTCAAGATATAACAACTGTAAAATATTCGAGACAGAACTGGCCCGAGTGATACAGTATATACATGTATATATAAACAATATCTGTGGATGTAATCATAAACAATATGATCGAATGTTCGCAATGGAATGGGGAGGGGGATGGGCAGACGGATGTGAAGTTGTGTGGGTGCATGCATCCCCGTGGTCAGATAAATAGATCATTCTTACTCTCCCTTATGACCGCCAACACGCACTGATTTGTCATAATGTAATTTCTATCACTATAAGTGCAGGGGCGGATTAGGGGTGTTGGGGGGGGGGGGGGTTGGGGGGAGGGCGTGGCCCCTCATGGTGAAGGCGGAACTAGATTTGAAACTGTTGATAAATTGTACACTAAATCAGCCTCTTTAACCCAATTTTGTAACTGTGCCTCGATATCGCCTGGGTCTTCTCCATTTTCCCAATCTCCCCTGATATAAAATACTTATTACTCCCACCATCTTTCCCTTCAAAATAGCCTAGATCCGTATTGTTCAATTGATATTTTATTTTGTATTGCATATTTGCCTGAAGTTATTAAATTTAAAATATAGCCCTACGGACTCCTATCTCTTTCCCTAAAATACTTTGAAAATAACGATTGGCATTTATATTTGGAAATATTTTTGTAGCGGAATGTAGAATTGTTAAAAGTATATTCTATTATCAAAATCCATCTCCCAAGATTGCAGCAATTCCAGTGTAATAGACAGGGAGGAAATGGACAGGGGAAGGGACCCGGGAAACGGGTGGGGGAGTTAAACCACCTGGACACATGTTTATATAGATTTGGTCATCTGTTTATCGCAGATAGATATTCGATTAGAAACGGTGTGATGTAAAACAATATCTCGGCGGATGAACGACTTGTTATCTGCGAAGTAAAATAAACTTTAGAGAAGAAGAAAGACGAATCGGGGAGAAAAGATGTATAGATTTGAATGTTAAAATAAATATTTAACTTAATAAAGAAAATAGATATTCGCATCAAGTGTGGAGATCCTGGCGATTTACTGTTCTCAAAAAGTGTGCTAATACATGATTAATTATGAGAAATCGATTTAGGGGTTTAATATAATGTTGACGAAATACCTTTTCTTTATATAAGTTGACGATTTAATAACTGACGTAATCTTTATCCGAGTGACTTCTAAGATTTGTAGGCCTACTTATCGCAACGTTTCATTTAAATTCTAGTAACTTCAGTTAAACATTTTCTCTTAAGATTACAATGATAAATATTTATTATTAGCCAGTTTTCAATTCCTGAGGCACCATCTACAACAGACCGCCACGCCATTGTATTCCATAAGGTGTTTCACTGTGTGTCACGCTCCACCGTGTGCTAATATACTTCTTGTAGTGCAGATTTGCAAATATTGAAAACTTATCAATTAGAGCGCTGGAAATAGAAATTTTTATGCCTGTGATTGGTTGTTTAGTGAGAATTAGGGTTGTTTGGTGGGTTGTGATTGGTTCCTGACAAATCTGTACCACAGTTCTGATAGATGCGGTTCACCTTGTTTGAAAGAATAGATTTACTGGATATGAATATTTTTGTATCCACATTTGTACTTCAGTGAGACTTAAGTACTGAAAAGAATAACACAGAGAAGATAAAGAAGGCTGGAAAAGTTATAGCCTATGCCATGGACGTACCATTAGGCAGTACACTGAGAGAGAGAGAGAGATATATATTAAGTACTGCATGGTTAACCAATTAATCAATACATTTATTATCAAAGTAATTATAATAATGAGCCCTAATATCAGTACTAATGAGAAAGCTTAAAGTATATAATTATAATCAACTTTAATCTAATTCCGAATGGTTAATCACAGCGCATGATTTATTCAAATCAGTGTTAAAAGTCACCGTTCCATTCAGTGATCAGAGGTATTACTTGTGTTACATTAAACAGAAATATATGCGTCAAATAGGTCAAACTTAATACGGCTTTGTGACCGGTCATGTATTGCAACAGTATCGCATTACTTGATTCATAGATAGACTTACAATTCGACCTGAACTCCCTTGTCCATACTGCTCATTAATGAAGTGAATAATTAAGTTGCTGACCACTCCAGTGAGTGCATAGTAATTATTCTGTAAGTAAAGTGACCACAGAGATTGTGCCCAGAGGCGCTTAATATGTTTCCATTGCGGGGGGGGGGGGGGGTGGTTTACGACGGACGTGGCCCCCGGTGTTTTATTTCTCAAATTATTCACTGGACGACAATAGACAAGAAAAATCTCATATCAAATTGAGTTCTAAGTTATTACGGACGAGATTGCAAATTTTATTAGGCGACATCTCTACATATTATATTTTCATATTTTCTTTTCTTATATGGACCATAATTTTTGTCTGAATTAAAATGATTTGATTTGATTAGGCACAGTTTTTTAATTGGCGCATCCTATTAAATAATCCATGTGACCGATAGTCGATGTGGTTTTCCTTTACCTTCCTCGGGGTACTGCTTTAGTCGATTTCTACTAAACACGAGTGAAGAATTGGTCTTTTCGAAACTTTTCTGTCTATACCGGACGTAAATAACACTTACTTCTATTTAACTACAGTTTTTATAAGTAGGCTCCGGCTAGTCCGAGGTGTCCTAATAGTGACTGAAATCCAATCGATTGTATCACACCTATTGGAGGCATCACAATGGACGATGTGTTCAAAAAATGTGATTATAATGAGACGTTTGGCGATTAATTTAGCACCTCACAACTATAATATTGACTCAGTAAACTGTTTAATAGACTGAGTAAAGAAGTATAATTATTTTTCTAAATTACAAGAATAAAGACGAATAAAATCACGCCTCTGAGACATCTATTATATGGAGGCGCTATAAATGACCATTTTGTATTGTAAAAAGGTAGCCATTTGATATAACTCAAAGGCTATGGCTGTATCAAATATATCCATATTCATTTGGTATATGTGGGAGCTGAACTTCTTAATTGTTTGAAAACATAAGAGTTTGCTGAAATGATTGGCATTAATTTTTTATACGCTTTTTAGCAATCTGGTCTGATCAATTGAGCGAAGAAATCGACGTTCAACTCACTAATTCACGTCGTTCAATTACTAATTATTATATCCTTTAATCTTTCGATCCAAGTATTCACCAATCTGGACACAAATTTTTATATAAACCTATAATTATATTATAGACTAAAGTTAAGAGGGCGCTTCCAAGGAATGGCACGTAGATGTATTTATATATTTGAATGCTATGCAAGCATTTATTAACCATACCGCAACCTGGGGCGCCAAACTAACTCTATGACTATCACAGCAGGGTATTTGAACCCTCTAGCAACTAGAAGGGGTTTTGAACCCTCTATCAACTCTAACAACTAGAAGGGCATTTGATTAACTATCCCTCACTTCATAAACTCAGAATACAATAACTTAGCATTACTCTGACACTAACTGTAATTACCTGACAGAAAAATTGAAATAGTTTGCGACATTTGCTGTCTGATCGATGGTTCATTTGTGTCAATTGCTAACCGATGTCGTGATGAGATTTGCTTTGTGCCGTTTAGTTGAAGTTTATCTATAAATTTATTTAATTCTCATTCGCTTAATAATTCAATGAAATTGTAAGTGCATTATACAAATTGTACAATGTATAATGAAATATATGACACCACACGCTTACAAATTTCTGATCCACTAAAATCTAAGGCTTTATTACGTTTGTTACTTTGTTGAAACATCAATCAATCAATAGCATAAGCCTATTTAGAGTCTATATACTATTGATGCGCCGTCTTTGCGAAATGCCAAACTAGCGCAAAATGAACAACGGAGAGTCAATGTAACCAGTCTGGATCTCTGAATGTCTGGTATGTGAGTGACCAATTTGTCTGTAATACGGAAGTAGTTGCATTCATCTCATGGCTACCAAAATCTCTCAAAGGCAGCATTTCCCTTTAGTCGGTTCTTACCAAACACTTGCAGTTGTTGCTTGGTCTATACTCAAGGTATCCCGGATCAAACACAAACATATATACTTGATTCATGTATATAGTTGGCTCTTCAGGGATGTGATTATCATCACTGTTTCACTAATTACTATGATTATCATGTTTGTGTATAGGTAACAACATTCCGGCGGTAGAAGAGAACTCATTCAGCATAATGTCTCACTGGGATCGAGCACTTCCACGTCACCTCAACCTTTCCCACTGCAACATCTGGCACATCTCCTCCGGCACCCTCTCAGACATCCCTTCCCTTAGGACCTTATCCCTGGAGGGCAACCAACATATCTTACTACCCACTCTGGGGGCCTCATTGGAATATCTCCCCTCAGATTCTCTGGAGGATGCCAATTTTTCTGGACTAAATATCACTGATATACTGGACTTTGTCTCACATATCAAAACACGTTCAATAAAATCACTGCAAATGTCGTATAATAATATCGAGAGAATCCCAAAACGTACTTTCTTCTTTCTGGTTAACTTACGCAATCTGGATCTCAGTCACAATAGAATCAATACCATCGAAAGTTTGGCCGGTTTATCAAAGGTGGAATATTTAAATCTGGCCTTCAATAATCTTGCGAATTTGGATGAGATGATGTTTGAAGGTTTATCTGATCTGAAAGTTCTCGATATTTCGCATAATTCACTGACACAACTTTCTGATGAGCCGTTTTTGAATCTATTTCATTTGAACACGATAGATCTAAGCTGTAACGAGATAACTAGAGTTTCCCTAACCGGCGGTTTGGAAAGCTTGGAAGTACTGAGGTTGGACCAGAATCGTCTTTCTGACGTTAGTTTTCTCAAACGATTACGTAGACTTCACACGATTGACGTCAGCAGAAACGTCATCACCAGACTGTCAATACAGATTTTTTCCCGTCAACAAAATATCCGCCTCGCCAACTTCAGCGGAAATGCCATATTCAATATTAGCCGAGATGCCTTTCTATTGGCAAACTATTTTAAAATTGATTTGTCGCGAAATCGAATGACAAATCTGGAAAATTACGGATGGGAGACGGTGCAGATAATTCATCTGAATGGAAACAGTATTTATAACTTAGCAGCTGATAGTTTTATTAGAACTGATAGCCTGAGAGAAATTTATTTACAGAATAATAATCTATATTCGATACCGAACGGTTTCTTAACCAATCACAATCAGCTGAAAGTATTAGATTTAAGCAGCAATCCGTTAGGAACTTTTATAGAACTTAGTGACAGATCATCATTTCTGGACGGTCTCAGTCAATTAGAAGTGTTACGGTTAAAAAATAATGGATTTAGACAAATTCACGAAAGATTACTAAGTAAATCCTCATCATTACGAGAGCTTGATCTAAGCTACAACCAGTTGAGTAGTCTATCCTCAACCTTTTTAAAATCTTCAATTAAACTGCGACAACTTAACATCGCCTTCAATCAGTTGAAATCATTTGACATCAATGCTCTGGAAGGGCTGAAGCTCAAACAGTTTGACATTTCCGGGAATCCCTTTCACTGCACGTGCGAGGTGGTGTCACTCTGTCAAAAACTCCATGCCGGGAGTTTTAACGTCACCGGCCTGCACAACAGGACGCTCTACCAATGTGCCACACCGGGTGAGTGGCGGGGAGTCCCCCTGGCGGTGTTCTACAGCGACACGGCCGGAATGTGTCGGAGCTACGACACGGTGATCGTAGCAGCAGCCGTCGCGTGCGGGGCTGTCGTCCTGATCGTGGTTGTGGGGTTGGCAGCGTGTCGTTACCGGGCGTGGCAGCGTGGAAAGCCCCGCACGGTAAGGAAGGGACCGATGATAGTTAATTATAAGTTTGTGGATGAGAGGACACTAACGACTTCCAGCAGCAGCAGTGCCGGGAGCAGCAGTGGGGACTGTAGCAACAGTGGTCGAGGTCTTCCTCCGAGGAGGGAGCTCTCCTTAGTGCCTGAGTATAGCAGACAGTTACTAGAACCTAGTCGATGTTTTAGAATAAGAGAATAATATATTAATATTTGCCATTTGATTGCGTTTAATTTTAATATTTTAATTATCATATCTTTGTTAATAGCGTCTGAGCAGATTGGTTGAGTGCCCGACTCGGGTTCCATTGGTTCATGGCTCGATTCCCAGGGCTCGCCAGTCACTGATGTGGCCGTTAGGACCGCAAACGACTTTCACTTCGGTTTTACCATTTTTAGTCTTTATTGTTAATTATTATTTTATTTTATTATTACTGTATTATTCATTTAAACAATATTACTGGCTAAATTACTGTGTATATATGATGCAATAGCTAAATGTATTATAAATAAATACGATCCAGCGTTTCCAAAAAAAGTTACAAGTTTTCTATGTATAATTATTTTATTGAGATTCTGCATTTTTGTTTACGTCAGAATAGAGAGTGAAAGAGAGAGAGAGAGAGAGAGAGAGAGAGAGAGAGGCTAAGTAAGAAGATGGAGAGCTTCGGGCTG
>JAQFZF010002097.1:0-12891 GCA_034695365.1 Enchytraeus norvegicus
GAGGAAGTGGGGTGCCTCCAGTTGTGGTGGAGCCGGTGTTGAGAGAGGAGGAATTGGATGATGAATTGACGGCTGATGAATTAGTTCATTTTACCTTCACAGCAGCTGCCTCACGTGCCAGGCTGGCTAGGAATCAAGAACTGGCTCTTAGTCCCATAGATACTCAAAGTGCCACAGAGTATGTGAATATGCACTTTATAATAATGATTATGATAATGATAATAATAAAGGTTTAACGTCTGTTCCTAATCCAAGGATATCATTTATTATGTCTGGGAATATGAATTTAATAATAATAATAATTATAATAAAAATGATTTAAAGTCCGTTTCCACATTCGAGGATGATGTCAGGGACGTCAGGATTAAATAATAAGACTTAATTAACAACAACCACAATGATTTTAACATCCTTTTCATCACCTGGTCACATAATGGTGACGTTACCAGAGACCTCTAAATTAGTCAATGATAATTTAAAGTACGTTTCTTCATTTGACGACGACATCAGGAACATCTCCAACAACATTTTAACTACAAGCCTGTCCACCAAACAGGACTAGCAAAAACAAATGCTGCAAGAGAAGAGTACGATGCAGTTTAAGATTGTCAGTAAACCGATGAAATTATAAGCTAAAATTTAATGAGAAAACAAATGAGTTTAGAGCATTGGGCAATTGTCACATGGAAGACATTCGGCAAACAATATGTAGTCACATCCTTTGTTGCCCATTAACAACTAAGAATTAATTATACAGTTTAAGAAATTGCGAGACAATATTTGTGGTTTGTACCTCGAAATGTAAACTGTTAAGAATGCACACGAGCCGTACAACTCAATCAATCAATCAATCAATCAATCAATTAATCAATCAATCAATTTATATTATACGTTTGTTGTGTTTAGTTCGAAGGGTAGACTACTAAGAATGCATACAGCCGTACAACTCAATCAATCAATCAATCGATTAATCAAACAATCAATCAATATATATTATACATTTGTTGTGTTTAGCTCGAAGGGTAGACTACTAAGAATGCATGCAGCCGTACAACTCAATCAATCTATAAATCAATCGATTAATCAATCAATCTATCTATCTATAATATTCATTTGTTGTATGTAGCTCGAAGGGTAGGCTACTAAGAATGCATACAGCCGTCCAACTCAATCAAACAATCGTTGGTAAATCATCAGAGGCCCAGATAGTGATAGTCAATTTCCCAGCACCTCCAGCTAAAGACGGCGCCCTGGAAAACTGTAAGTTTCCAGCGTTGATACTGTTATATTTAATTTGTCAAATTAAATTTCTTACTTGTGCGCATGAATGTATTAATAACTGAGTGTTTTTAATGTGTTCTGTATATATTTTATTAGAACTTTCATTTGTTTGTTTAATGTTAGTGTCGTTGATTTTTCATTTGAGTATTTGTTTGAGATTGTAGTATTCGTATGGGCTGTCGTGCTTGAATTGAACAACAAAGTACAATCTCTTCTTTTACGCTTTGATATAACAAACTTTTAGCGAATATTAATACATCTTAATGCGTCATTATCAATAACCATTCTGATAATAAAAATTAATAAGCAACTTTTCTTGTCGGAAGTGGCACTGATTTTCTCACTGAATTTTCTCTTTCCAGCGCACTCCAGCGCACTCCAGCGCACACCAGCGCAGTCTAGTCAAAGAATCACTTTATGGAGCTGAGCCTCCTTTTCACTACAGAAAACTTGGACGAGTTAATAGAATTTAGTTAAGTTTATAATTTTGACTGTATATTGCTTGCCATTGTCTGTTTTTATTTTTTATAGATCCTAGAGATCCGTTGTAAACAGATAAATTAAAAGCAATAAAAATAAAAATAATTCTATGTCAGATTTATTGGAATTTTGATAAATTATTACATTTGAATACCTGACTCGATGCACATTTTTGTATTTCAGATATGGAATACTTGGAGGTCCTGACAGATGGACTTGATAGAGTTCTGATGGTTCGAGGCAGCGGAAAAGAAGTGGTAACAATGTACTCATAAAACCTTGACGTCATCACTTTCTGTAGACTCGTTATTGTGACGTAATCACTTAATGTAGACTATATTTTAAATCTCACATCGTTTACGATACATATGAACTGTTTATAATTACACTCGTTTGTGTTTAATTTTAATTTTATGACAGTGTGCTTGTAAAGACTTGTGCATGTAAATGTTTTACCCGAAATGGCCAGATAGAGGCATATCTTTTAGTCATAGCAAATCTGTAAAATATCTTATGCTTGAATGTATCATTAATTATTCGTAAAGTTAATTAATAGCCAAGCGAATAATTGTGCATAATAAATGTAATATACACCTGTATGTAGAATTTTGTATATAGTAGCATGCAAGTTCGTACTTATATCATGATGTATGTATGTGTGTGTATGTGTATATGTATGTCAGACTATGTCTGTATGTATGTATGTATGTACAGTATGTATGTATACAATATGGTTTATCGTCTTTTTCATCATCTGACGATGTATGCATGTTTAATTTTATGTCTGTATATACATATAATATACTGTATATGTATGGCATTCCATGCCTATACATATCTTTATAACAATTTGCTATTATTATAATAGTTTACCTCGTTTTATACACAGTGTAGGTTTGCTGGTATTTATTGAGTTTAATGTTTTATATCACTACACTTTTATCTCATCAATGTTAACTCAGAAATGAACTATTAATGAGCTTCTATGCATGAATCAGCTATATTACAATTATGTTTACAAGTTTAAGCACACCGCAGAATTTTTTTAGCCTTTTTCTGTAATCGTTGTTAGTGCAGTGGTTGAACTACTCCGATTGTGATGCATAGGTGCGTGATTCGAGATCCTGAGTGGCTTGCATCAATGTCAATTTAGCTTCCGTTTCATCATAGTATGACGATATTATGGTAGCTTGATATAAGCATCAGTCTAAAATATCAGACTTTTTCCCTCAATTTATTTTATGTTGGAACCTCGATTGAGATAAATAGCCTATAAAGTTTATCTAAATATATGCCTAAAGAACCACTAAGAATTTTTAACAATATTTAACAATTCACACAACCCATGCATAATTTCGGCAGCCACAATTGCAACCAGGTTGGAAGGAATATAACGTTCAATTATAATTGATTGATAATTTTGTATTTTCATTGAAGATCTGTATACAGTATACAATTTGGTTTAGCGTTCGTTTCATCGTGTGACGAAAGTATCATATCGACGTATAATATAAGCCTATTCAAATACTCAATTACTGAATCTCATTTGAAGACCCAGTTGTGTTCTGATTTCATTATTATGTAAATCCAGACTATATGTGCAGACTTTGTTTGTGTAAGGCTATGCTAAATGAAGATTTCATATCCCGTTTCATTGTCTATAATTTGTAAATTATAACTTGTAATGGTCTACAGAACTTTTGTGATCGCACGGACTGACATCACTTCGTGCGATCACAAACTGTGCTATTTATTGTGCTATGCAAACTATACCTGTATGTAAAAGCTGAAGAAGTAAAGCCAAGTTTACGGTCTGTTTCCGTTTCGAAGGATGCTGTAAGAAACTGATTCGGTTGGTGCTCGAACCCGTGACATACTGTTCATCGAGCAAAAGTGCCACAGACTACGCTATCCAACAGGGAATATCTAAATCTAAAATATGCAAATAAATAACTGATATTTAAATCTAGCGCGGTAGTTGTTTAGCATTCTCTATTTCTGTCTTAGAGTTGTTAAGTTTTATTTAGCATGCTTTTGATCGTATTATTTAGCATACTTTTACAGACCTATAGGAGTATATAATAATAATAATAATAATAATAATAATAATAATAATAATAATAATAATAAATGTGAATTAATTTAGATAAAATATTAATAATAAATATTAATTAAATTAATGATAACATAAATTATGACAGATAATTATTATAATTTAAAAAAAACAATTCATCATTGGATCAGCTGGCAAACTTGTTAAACCATGTTCAACAGCGCTTCTGAGACTCAAGTTAAGAGAGCGCTATATAAAAGCTTCTGATTGATGGATTGATTGAACAATTAATTGATCACTCAATCTGTGAATCATGCATTCTGTAGAAACTTTTAAATGATTACGCCCATCTAGTATATTAATTATATTTGTGTTCCTTTCTATAATTTCGATACTTATATAGTTTTTCACTACTGTGTTTTATTATGTTTCTTCTCTCGAGTAGATAGCGCTGTTCCGTATTTATGATAGTCGTAATATTCAATATTCTAGACAGTATTTAGTTCACTTTATAAAATAATTTGCTTCCAAGTTAACTTGCTAAAATAATTCTGTGTTTTGAAACTATTTGAATTGTAGGTGTTCTATAATTACGCTGTTCATATTGTGTACTCCTGTATGAAAAGACTTGAAACTTAAATTACAATATGACTTCTAACTGCCTGATATTAAATAATGATTCTGTACGTGTTTGTTAGCATTATTAGGTCCTATCATATAATTATCAACATGTTGCTGTTGTTTTCCTTAAAAGGCTAACGTGATTCTAAAGGCTAACGTGATTCTAAAGGCTAACGTGATTCTAAAGGCTAACGTGATTCTAAAGACTAACGTGATTCAGACAGTCTCTGACGTCTAATTGGCAGGGACCCAATGATAATCCATGGCCGCCTTTTAAACCAAAAAGTTGCCGATTACACACCTTGCCCAAGGATACTAGTATTTTATTAATAAGTGCATTTATAGAGCACCGCTTCACAACCTTCGTGGCATTTCGAAATATTAAGATATCTGAGAATTTTTTTACAAAGAACGAAACTATTCGCTTTATGCACAAAGCAGAAAAATTGCAATACGGATGTGCATGCAGTGATTTATTACATTATTAAACTGCTATAATAAGTTTACATATTTGGTTATTAGATTAAGTGCCGTGGGCTATAAGCGGCCTTACAACAAGAAAACAGGCTACAATGCATTTCATTACATTTAAAAAGAATTATCGATAACAGTTAAATAAATCTCCTGATCTTGAAATGTCATGTCAGCGAATGTGCCTCGAAAGCATACTGTATTACCTAGTTAAAGCGCCATGGACAGTCGTTGCCAGAGGAAGGACTACTCGCGATGATCGCCCGTGATAGAATAAGACCTCCTGCCAATTTCATCTATGAAGTCTGTTTCGGCAGTTACGTCAATGTCTGTTATATATCCCATTGTCGATTTCATTTATAAATAGCTACACAACTTTGCCCAGCTTGCCTCTATGCATACAATTTTACAATTTTGAATTATTCGATAGTATACAATAAATAACCCAGCCAGTGTGCATGCATGGAAGTTGGTAATTAATAAAAGATCCCCAAATAAAGTCCTTGCCTTTTTTACACTTAACATATTACTATTTAGTTACAACAGACAATAACTATGGCTCCGATATGTTTTCCTTTGTCTTCCAGGCGAGTTTATTTTTATTTGCTCTTATTCCCTGAACCAACAGGCAGTAAACATCTACATGAAGATTATACAATTGTGTATGCTCATGTAGTCTGCTATTCGTAATAAATTAAAGTGCTAGTAAGTTAAGGTCACAATAACGACTCCATGTAAGACACATTTGATAAACACGTAACATTTATAGTCAATGCTCCAATTAATAACTACGGTAGGTTTCAGACAGCAATAAATGCATTATAAATACCATTATGGCGAAAGTAATTTATTTTACGATACATGTCGTAAGTTTAACGTCTGTTTCCGTATCCGAGGATACTGTCAGAGACGGACCCGGCTGAGAATCTAACCCATGACCTCCTGCTGATCAAGCAAGTTTTCTATCGACTCGGCCATATACAATTCAGACTAAAGGCTAAAAAGACTAAAGCCGAATTTAACATCAGTTTAATCTCTCGGAAGGATATCAGTGACGAGTGAGACGAGGATTCGAATTCCGCACGTACTGATCCCAGTCGGATATCTAATCGATCGAATATTCCGTGATAATGCAAAGTTTAGCTTAAAACAGCACATCTAGGTGGCACATGGATTAGCAAGTAGACCAATTTGTGTCGCATTTTGCGCAGAAGGTTCTGGGTTCAACTCCCGGTCGAGTCAATCAGAGTGCCAATCTCGGATGTACAATTGTACATGTACAAATGGCCAACCAAGATATCCGTAACTTTGTGGGTCGGTAAACTGAAAAAATTAGTAGGTTGTAGGTGACTACATCTGAAGGTTGCCAAGTTAAACACAGGTCTGGCGAACAATAGTACTATCGTATCTGTGAAGAGTGGCGATCTCACCGTTAGTAAATGACAATATCACCTGTGTGCTGTATCGCTAAGTTTGGGAACAGCTCCCGTGTCTAACGCTCTGCTTTGAGTATGACAACAACGCTAACATTTAATCGAGGTTAAATATACGTTTATGAGTATTATAAATGTATTTTATTGGTCCTGCATGTATCGAATATAGTTTATTATTATAAAACAGCAACTATCTGGGCCTACAAATAGGAATGTCAAATAGGTACCATGTCATAAGAATCATGACATTATCGAGATAAGTGCAATACAAACAAAACCACTTAAAAACAAAGGACAATTTATACTTTATAATGAACAACATCGTAAAATATTTTTCAATGATCTGCTATAAATATAAAAATAAAAAAAAGAATTGGACCTGATAATGGATTGAATAAATTTTATTAAATAGAACTTAACCTTGATTTGAGCACAATATAAAGCTGTAAAAAGCATCGAAAGGAAAGAGTAAAATAATAAAAAATAAATAGTTATCTGTATCCTACATACAATGATGAAAATAACATTTTGAAGGCTGTACCTAGGTCCAATTTTCGAGGCATGACTATTTCAAACTAATCACTATCACTAGACCAAAACCTGAATCAAATTCGACTTGTGGGATATGATAATGACTACACAAAACTCATTTCAGATTAGTAGAGAGTGCTACCATTTTCAGTGAACCGTGGCTTATTTACATTTACCATGCAAGAAAACAACCAAAAGTGTTGGTAAATAGATAATAACAAAATTAAAATTAAAATGTCAGGGTTGTTTTTATTATCTCCAATACATCAGTGTGATTCAAGGGTTAATTTAGCACCCTAATATTACGGGATGAGCAAAGTCAAATGGACACAGTATTGTTTCTAAAGTACAACTGTGTCACCCTATGTTAAAATGAATGCAATTTCAAAAGGCAAAGGTACGATGAAACATAGAGAGAAAAAAATTAAAAAAAATTAAACAGAAATTAAGAAAAGGCAACATTGTAAACAGATGCGTCCTGTCATCTGTCGATTAAACGAATACAAAAAATATAATTAAATCAACAACACACATTATAAAGCCACTGTTTGATTTTAACAAAAGTCTTTTTTAAATTAGTGCCTCATAAACAATGTGAAGAGATGGTCATTTAAAGTTGTCGGGTGGTGACAAACATACTTGTATAATAAAGTTGTATTAAAAAATATCGTAAGTGATTGAATATAGGGGGTATATAAAGCAATAAAGTATAATAAATTAGCATATATTAATAGATTATAATTATTTAGGGTTGTATGAACATAAATCTAGTGTATCGAAACAAACAAACTTGACTCAATTACATCAAGCATGGCCTTGATCAATTTTCGTACCTGTGCAGCAGGCCCTATATAAGCTTCATCCTTCAGTGCCCTCATCATTCTGTTAGGCAACTATTCACAACAGTGATTGACAACAGGCGTTTCTACTGGTAACAATAATAAATTATGCAAGACCAGTCAATAAATTAAACTTTGTAGAATTTAGACTCAGATTTTTAACAATCATCAGGTAAGATTGCTAATCATGTTCTTCAATAGTAAATCAATTCTAAGACAACCTTGCTTATTTCAACTTTTTTAAACTTTCGACTTAAATGTAGCATGTTTAGAAGTAAACACAATCGCAACGTTAATTTATTACTGCCGAAAATTTATAACGACTTTCATTTTAGTTTTCTAATCGAATGATGCGATCATAAGATAGCACATCTCTTGCCACATCGGTAGTGGCATATGGCAGTCTAACGTTGCTCTACCTTCACAATTCAAAGCGCTTCTGAGACATAGCTAAGAGTACTCTATATAAAGCTATTAATTTCAAAATCACTTTCAATGCAAACATTAAGCGTTACGTCGTAAAAACTATGTTTAAAGATGGCATATAATATAATAAAATTATGTTATTTATAATGTTTGCTATATCCATTTGCAGATGTCGACCTAATGCTAATTCATGTTAGATCATCCTTCAATGGCTGATCTATGTAGACCACTATAATACAGCTCATTGGTGCATATCTCTGCTAGTAGAAGGCGACGGAGCATAACTGTTGTAGTCGTAGGCCCCTATATCATTTGTAGACCTACTCTCTCAGAAGTTTACATCATTCTAGATAACATTATAATAGAAGCCCGAAAGCTAAAATCTATTATAAGTCAGTTTCGCCCGTCGGAGGCAACTTTGAGAGCTGAACAAGCCGTGGATCTGATCTGTCTATAGCTGCTTAAATGCTTCAAGGAATATTTCGTTAATATTCATATTCCTGCATGCCAATCAATCAATCAACCAAGCAATGAGGATTTGACGTCCGGTTCTTCACCAGAAGGCGATATCAGGGACTTTAATTCTATTGATGATTAATTAATTATTTGTCACTCTTGATTTCTAGATTTTGAACTGTTTTAAATCATTTGAAGAATTCTGGTTGAATAATGGAATTGACGGGAGGTGGAGTAACAGCCAAGAGAGGAAGATTTAGTGTCAGATTCTTTCAAGGAGATCCAGCTGATGCTTCTTCAAAGAATAAAATAGGTCGGTGTCAAATATTAAACCAGCCAATATTTCTACACATATATTTTTGTCATATTGCATTATTTTTATTATTAAACTAAGTAGTTCATTTGTCATCCTCTAATAGAAGATTGACTGTCGGGATTGCTCATATAGCTCCAACATCAATTGTTCTCTTGATTTTTCTAAAATTGTACAAGTTTGTTCATTTTGAATATCGTCTATTAAAGGTAATTTAGACCTACCTCTTACAAACTTTTCCGCAATAATGCACAATTTAACGTCCCTGACATCGCCTTCGGGCGAGGAACCGGACGTTAAATCCTCATTGATTGATTGATTGTACAATGTATATCTGTTACCTGATAATTGATGACTTCGAGTCTTGATAAACATCTGATGACGCCGCTGATAAAACACGCAAACTTTCCCTCCGTCGTATCTCCTCATTCAGTTGTCCTATCCCCAGTCAAGTCAATTCTTGCACCCCATCCAACCCTCTCAGTCTCGGCCTCCCTTTATTCATTTTCATCTCCCTTGCCAAGCATTATTACCTTCTCTATACCGTCTGATCTCGTTATGTTTATGTGACCAAAATATATCAGTTATTTTAACCTATTTCACTAACCAACCCATGTTAATATCGTGAATTCGGCGACATGCAATATTCAGTCACTCTAGTAGCGTTTATCTTGACTTCCCTGACATCGTCGTAGGATAAAGAAAGGACGTTAAATCTATACTATTACTATTATTATCTGCTGTAGATGGAGGACAAGTTAACAAGAGCTATGCTGAGGAAGAGTCTAACAACATGGAGATCCCTCAGTGTGAGGACGACCTTAATGACGTCAGCGTTGAGACTCCGCCCAATGATAGGAGTCTATATCTTTACGAGGTTAGTTTACCGAATATTATGAAAATAAAACTGAAATTATCGGAGTTTGTTACTGAGTATTAATTAGTATTAGTATTAATTTTTATTTATTTTATTCTACCTGCTTGTCTAATGCATTGTTTTTTATGTCGTGCTTTTAAGTCGATTACTCCTGTGGGGCACATGTTAGCGCCTTCGGGCCTTTGTGTCCTTTTTATAGTTGAACTGAATTATTGAATATGTATGATTGTACGGTAACGTGAAATAAATAAATAAATAAAAATTTAATATTTGTATTATTAGTAGTGTAAGTATAAGTATAAGTATAAAAAGACTCTCCATCTGCTTACAGAGATACAATTCTGTCTGTGTAAAGGGCACCTTCAACTCCAGCCTTGATCTATTCCACAACTAATTTTAACCCATGGGCTTTATACACCCCTCTGGGTACATATATATATAAACTTTTTATATTTCTTTAGCCCAGGGTCGGTTATCACCCAGGGCATCTAAAAAGTATAAAAATAATACTAAATATTAATATGGAATAAATCACTATTCTTGCCGAATACGAAGATTTACAATTAATTAATTTATAGTGTGTAAATGTTTAATGTGAATAAACAATATTGTGATCAATCAATTACCAGGAGGATATGAAGCACGCACCTAGGCTGGCAACCTTTCTGCACCAGGTCATGATGACAGGCACGCACGCGACCTACCCGAGTGAGAGAGAAGAGGAGGCAGCTAAATCACAGCCACAGGTTCGAATCTCAACGAATCTAACCAAAGTATACGTCTCTGATTGTGTCGTTGGATAGGGTATCAATTGTGTCCTTGGATACGGTAACATACGCTAAAATTACCTTCACAGCTTTTTTTATGTATACATATAGCATGCTTTACTACAGTAATTAATTTATTTATTTATCTTTTTATTTATCTTTTTACATCAGATCTCTAGGATCTATACAATATTTATGCAGACAAAGGCAAACAATGGAAAACAATACACAGACTATACCATATTATAGACTTAACTACCACACAGAGACAAACATTGTTTAGCCAATTCTAACTAAATACACTTAACTTTACATAAATATTCAAGTATACTGTTAAAACGTGTACTCGAATGTAGTCTCTCCATAAATTTAAAGTTAGTATTAACAATAATTGTGTTCATTGTAGGCAAACCCAACTGAAGAAGCATACTCGTTACACTACTGTACTTATATATACCAAAAAACGATTTAATACATTTAATGTAGCAAGGGCTCAGTAATTGCTTGGCTGTTATTTTAATAAAAAGCTGTAATTTTACTTTGAAGTACTGTATACAAGGATATAGTAAGAGATTATAGTTGGCCTATCATCAACCCGAATTTTGAAAAAATTTCGCTTTTTCTCGCAAGAAAACTGCATACGCTGTATAAAAATATCACTTAATTATTAGAGTAATATTTTTAATTGTAGGCCTATATAGGCTATTCTAATATTCAAATTCTAATTATTTTTACATATTCTATACTATTTATATTCTATTTTAGTTTTATTTTACCCTGGGTGTATATAGAGAGCCGTGTGGATTTTATGAACACGGTTTAAAAAAGAACGGATTGAATTAATTACATTTATATATTTTAATATTTCCTTCCCAATTATTGTTTGACTCAATTATTCGTTCGGTATCTAGAATTGAAGGACATCTGTTTGTATATTATCTTATTGATTTTTATTTCAGAGTTTAACTGTTAACTAAACAGAATTTGGTGGTTTAATTTTTTATTTAATTTGCTTATAGAAAGCCAAGTTGGGTATGATAATTGGGGTCTATCTGCCAAACATTCAGCACATCATGGGTCTACTGATCTTCATACGCCTGCCCTGGATTGTGGGATTATCTGGAGTGGTCGAGGCCTTCCTCATGCTCTTCTACTGCAGCATCACTGTGAGTATACCTTATTTATTTATTTTAATAGTTTATTTATTTAGTTATACATAATGCATTTAATAGTGCATTCATAATGTCAGCAAGATATTAGTGTTTAATGGCTAACGTAAGTCTACTAATACTGTAGAGGTTGAGGTAAAAGTGGTGTGCCTTAGTCGTTACAGAACGTAGGCGTAGAGCTGATCCGGATCCTGAGCGTTTACAGAACACTTGTGATTAATTAAACGGTGAGGTCGCCAGGTTCACTCTATACAGTTCCATTTGATTATTGGATCTTACACGTGACATCTGTGATAACCTTAGCAATCCTTCGAAACAGTGCGAATTTAACGTCCCTTCACCATCTGAAGACGACATCAGGGAAGTCTTCGGCAACATTTGAACTACCATCTGTCCACCCAAACGAGACTAGAAAAGACAAATGCTGCAATAGAAGTGTACGGTGCAGTTTCAATTTATCAGTTAACCAATAATCCAATTTATCGACCCACAAAGGGATGGAGGGCTTGCTTGGCTCGTTGTTCATTCGATATTTTACTCTCTGATTGATTCGACCGGGAATAGATCCTGAAACCTTCTGAGCATAATTCTTTACAAATTACAACTAACCAATGTATGACTGAGATATGACTGCACGTTGCTCATTTTTACGTAGCATTTAGAAAATTTAAAATGTATCGGCGCTCCTGAGTATTATTTTGTTAAATAAATTATGTCATTTGTTTGAATTTGTTTTAGACGTTCGTTACCTGCATATCACTGAGTGCCATAGCAACCAACGGCATGGTTCAAGGTATAAAATATTTTGTGAATTTTTATTTATTTATAAAATAGTTTTAATTCAGAAGAATATGAAATGACGAGACTTATGAAATGGAAACTCGGATGAACCCCCTCAGTGGATTAATGCCATATCTCGGTCAATAATCCCTAAAGCTGTAAAGATACCTTTGACGTCTGTTTTCGTATCGAAGGATACTGTCAACGACGGACCCGGTTTGGACTCGGAATGCGTGACATCCTAGTTATCGAACAAGCGTAACTTAAGCATAAGCTACGTGGAATTTAAATTTAAGGAAATTAAAATAACGAAATTTACATGCATTTCTAGTTCAAAAGATGGGTCAGTATTATCTTGTTTCAAACATGTATTGGATGTATTGTAGACTTCCTA
>JAQFZF010002098.1:0-12889 GCA_034695365.1 Enchytraeus norvegicus
TGATTGATTAATTGACTGATTGATTGATTGATTGACTGATTGATTCATTGACTTACAAGAGCTATTTTTTCGTGATTATTGCCCCAGCCCCCAGTGATGCATGTGTAGATATCTATATCAGGAATCTGTATGACGTCCATCGATCCCTTCAGTATGTGATGAGAATCTCCCATCTTCCTACAGTCTATCTGCGGAGTTTAGTGTGTTTAACGCCAAGCTCAGAGGCACAATTCTTCTCTGGAACTTGACATAAGCTTCGGCTAGTAAGATCACAATCAGATCAACTGACCTACATACATATGTACACATGCATATTCTATATCAATTACTATATACATGTATATCAGATACTATTTCAGTTAGGCTTGTGAATGCAACCTGATAATCAGCTTGAGAGCATACACTGTACAGTGCATAGGGTTTCCACAGCTGGCAGAGTCCAGCTAGTACAGCAACAAAGGCCATTCATGTATAAACTTAGAATGGAGCCCTAAATTCCTGACATAGACTATCACAGAATAATTAATATGTATAAATATTTATAGAATCTAAATTACCTGTCTAGGCCTGCCACACATTTGCTTTTACTCACATCCATTGATGAACTTCCGCTATGGGTGTGGCATGTTTACATTTTGTGAATCAAGGTTGATAGCAAATCTATTGGACAGATTTTAAAAATAAAATTAGGCAGATTTGACCAAATCCTATTTCATTTTAATTGCACTGTAAGAATTATGAGCTTTTTGTTAATGCATTGTCTCAATTTCTTGTTAATTTGCAAGCTTTGGTAATGTTTAATCTTGCTTGTTTTTGTGCAAATGTGATGCAAGCTTATGTCACGTATGTTTGAGTTAATAAAATTAATGCCAGCATTAGGATTATTCCATTTTCCGTGTTATTATACATATGATTTTGTTGGTCTATTTTAGTAATTGTCAAATTAAATATTCGTTTTACTGGAAGTCTAAAAAAATCAGCAATTAGAATTATTAGAGTATCCGTCACATAATAATTATTGCGGCATTAAAGTTAAATCTGAGTCATTAATACACTAGTCATTAGTCAGAGCATTGGATAGTTAGATATTATTGTTCATTACAAATATGTATAACTCTGATTATTCTATTTTCTACAGCAATAGAAGTTGAATAGTGAGAGTGAACAGCTGCCATGTTACCATTGTTGAGAAATTCACTTCAGGCTCTACGGCCGGCGGTGAGAAGCGTTAGCACTGTGTCTGCATATCAGTTCAGCAGAAGAAATCAGAGAATCTTCAGGTAAACACTTGAATTGTAAACCAGAGGTTCATTTATAAGAGAGTGTATCGTCCTTGTTGGATAGCGTAGTCGGTAACACTCTTGCTCAATAAGCAAGATGTCACGGGCAATGTTCCTTCTAAAGTGCGTGGCCACACACATCATTAGCAGCAGTTTCAAATGCCATGCATAAGTTTTGGCTGCAAATAATTATGGGCGATAGTTTTGTTGAACTTAATGTGTATTAGGCCGACATGAATAATTTGAGTAAATTCTTGCCTATGAGTCAACGTAGGATTATGATTATGATATCACATTAGTCATTAGTAGACATAATTCAACACAAATTGTTTATAATGTCTTGCTCACTAAGAAGTAACGCTGCTCAGACATTCACAAATTTCGCGCACGTAGGAAAAAAATGAGAGGGAATGTTGGGATTCACGGGTTTGTGTCCCATGTGAATTCGGTATTCCCCTCCATATTTCTCAATCGTCGGTAATATGGATTGGTTTTTAAAATTTGTAAAGGTTCCAGTACTGGTGGATGATTGGTTCTTCCGAGTAAAGAAGAGGGAATAAGTTATTACTTCAAGAGCTGTAACATCGGTAACGATGCCCTACCCTACTAATATTATTGGATCATATAAAAAGATTTGTAAATAATGATCAAATAGAATGGATTTATAAACTATAAGTGTACTATCAATTTTGTAGACTAGGCCTATAGCTATTCAACAAATAAACTTTTCCTGTGCAAATTTTTTTATTATTCAAACTGATTATATAATGATTGTATTTGTCTGTTTTAGAATTTGTGCCTCAGGAGTTCTCATTGCTGGCGGTGTTGTATTTAAACTCAATCATGATAATACGGTATATTTTTATTTCATTCAATTAATTTGCAAATAACAAAAATCCAAACTATCAATCAATCTTACTTTATTGTCTCAATCCAATGTACTTTGGCTGAGCCAGTAGCTCGTGGATTGATTGCAAGCAATCCCTGTCGTGGACCGACTCGGCTTTCATAGGTTCACGGTTCGAACTCCTGGGCTCACCTGTCACTGATGTAGCCGTCAGGCCGCAAAACTGACGTTAGCCATTACTTAATTATTTTTAGTTATGAACAATTATAAGCGGTGCTATGGACGGATAATAGAATTTATAATGGATTATCAGGAACTAACCCTGATATCATCTTTGGGTGGGGAACTGTAAGTAAAATTCTCATTGACTTATTTATTGTGTGTTCCCACTGACGGTCGATTGTTTGATTGCTTGTGTTTGTTTGCCTGTGTTTGTATGTTTGTTTGCTTCCATGTCAGCTAGATAGGGCATTCTTGCTCACCCTGATGACGGTCAGGCACTATTTATTCGTTTATTTCTGATATCACTATTTATCTGCACCGTTAGTTATAGATACTTGTAATCTTGTGTTATCACTGTAATAAATATAGCTCTCTGTTTGTTTGTGTGTTTGCTTGACTTCTCGTAAAGCTAGTTTGTTTAATTTAGAACAAATTAACATAGTTCTCTCTTTTTTGGATCTATATAATTAATGTAAAGTAAACGGAAGTAAAGGACGAGGATGAAGCCGTATAGGAATGTTAGATGATCTAAAAGAAGATGGAACATATGATGTCATGAAACGAAAAGGTAGCGATAGAGAGTTATGGAGGAATTGGACTCCCAGGACCTGCCGTTTGACAGAGCACTAGATAGATATATAATTATGTTCTTTTGTCCTATGTAACAGCTCCATGCAGCCTCAGCCTCTATCAGTGAGACAGAATACATGGCTCTACCCATCACTGATGTGCTGACACTGGAGAAGGTTGATATATATATACAACAATCAATCAATCAATCAGTCCCTCAATCAGTCAGTCAATCAGTCATTGAATCATTGAATCAATCAATCAATCAATCAGTCAATCATTGACTCAGTCAATCAATCTATCAAGCATTGAAAAATACTTATTTTGCATTTTAAAGTTAGTTTTTATGATGTCAGGGATGTCATTTATGTAAGTGATGAAGTTTAACCAGCATAATGATAATTATATTGAACAAGTATAACATTTATTTATTGACTTTTTTCGTTTTTTTATTCTGATTGATTGATTGATTGATTGATTTTTAGCAGCCTAATGACATGAAGGCGAAAATGGAACTGATGATATTAAGATTACAGGTTGGGTCAAATTTCTAAAGTCACATTTTAATATCAATTTTTAAATGACATTTTAAATGTCACATTTTAAAAGACACATTTAAAAAATCTAAGTCACATTTTAAAGTCAGAGTTGTTTTAATCCTGGTGTTTATCTCTGTTATTGTTCCATTCAACTCCAAAAGATCCTAGTATACAATACAATACCATACAATAAGGATTTAGCATTTGTTCATCTTCTGACGATGATATCAGGGACATTTCTAACAGTACAAGCAATACTAGCTGGTCCACTGAAACGCAGTTATGTAGTCAAGTGCTGAAAGGGAACAGGGGTCAATACTTATATGATAAGTGTCCTGAAAAGACGTTCTGCTCGATGACCGAAAGGTCCCTCAGAAGCCTTAGTATCACAAACTTTAACGTAGAATTCAGGATTTTACATTCTAACTGTTGATTATGAATGTATGTTATTTGTTTACTGAAAATGCGTGTATGATAAAAAGGTATATATCTTATTTCTGTAATTATTCTTGTGTTGAACTGCTATATATTTTGTTAAATGCCAAGGATATTCTATTAACTGAATGGAGCATTTACTATATACCGCTGTATCAACATTGAAGCCCCGCTTAACTGAAACTTATTCCGTATTCATATATCCAGCCAATCAGCTGTTAGATTTAAAATACGCTAACCAATCAGTGGCTTTCTTACAATTGAATAGCCAATCAGAGCTGTTCACTCACATCACCCATCCTACCCAAGCCTGGTTCAAACATGGCGGAAAACATAATCTCCAGCTATATTAGCCTCCTTGCTAAATGCATTGTCTGTTGAAATAAAATAAAGAATAAACTAACAAAAAACCAATGTTGATGTCTTTGTTTGTATCTGTGCAGGCAGATATCTGTAGAGCCCTGGAGAGTGTTGATGTTGAAGATAAGTTCATCGTAGAAAAGTGGAGTAGAGAAAAGGTTTCTAATTCTCTTTTTAATTCTTATTTCAGAATCAGTCAGCGTTAATGTAAATGACAAAAACTGAGTAGGTCAAGTTGTGTACTATTTAGAGATTCTGGATATTTTGTATTGTATAATATGCAATACAATGCAATATCCATGGGTTCAACGTCATTTCATCATGACGGATATGCAATTATGCGTATGTCAAGTCTGCAAATAACGGATAAATTGTTATTATATTATTGTCATCTGACGACATATTATCATATGTTCTATAGATGGCCATGTATTGTTTTGTATTGTAGTGGTATTGTATTTGATTGTTTTGTGTTAGGGAGGGGGTGATATTGCATGTATTTGATATACTAGATTGGCAAATATTGTATTGTATTGTATTGTATAATATTGTTTTGTATAGTATTGCATTATATTACGTATCAAATGTATACTACTGAACGGGCATTGTATTGTATTTTATTAGGGCAGAGGAGGTATAACATGTATACTGCAGGACGGGCATGTATTGTATTGTATTGCATTGTATTAAGGCGAAGGAGGTATCACGTGTATCCTACAGGATGGGCAGGTATTTTATTGTATTGTATTGAATTGAATTGTATTGCATTGTATTGTATTGTATTGTATTAGGGCGGAGGAGGTATAACATGTATACTGCAGGACGGGCATGTATTGTATTGTATTGTATTGTATTAAGGCGAAGGAGGTATCACATGTATCCTACAGGACGGACAGGTATTGTATTGTATTGTATTGTATTGCATTGTATTAAGGCGGAGGAGGTATCACATGTATACTACAGTGCAGGACGTGCATGTAATTGTATTGTACTGTATAAGGGCGGAGGAGATATCACATGTATATTACAGTGCAGGACGTGCATGTATTGTATTGTATTGTATTGTATTATATTAGGGCGGAGGAGGTATCACATGTATACTGCAGGAAGGGCATGTATTTGAGAAGGCTGGTGTTAACATTTCTGTTGTTAACGGAGAACTTCCGGCGGCCGCAGCTCAACAAATGAGAGCAAGGTATGTTTTTATAATACTCATTTTATTTTCACACATGACAGCTGCACATGTTTACAGGGTTTCCATTCTTAGTTGCTGTTTTTAAATATTTTTGTAGTCTTCCGTCCCACTGGTTAATCGCATCTTTGCCGTAAAGAGCGCACCATGCAGCAAGCGCGGGTACACTATTAACCAGTACCGGTGGCGTTATATTATTCTTTTAGTACTGATCTGGGTTTGAATACACGACTCTTCAATCACTTTACGCATGGGCGTACCACACCAACCACTGGACTACCAGCACCGCCATGTTAACATTTTCTGTTAGTGTCATTGACGTCTCTGACATCGCGTAACGGTGAGAAAGCAGTCAAGCAAACACACAAGTTAAGAAACATACATTGATTGATTGGCAGTTGTATCGAATAGCTGATTTTCATTATTGCCAGTTAAAGTCTATAGACGAATTTAACGCCAGTTTCACAGCCGTGAGGCTACATCAGTGATGGGTGAGCCCTGGGATTCAAACCAATGACCAACGGGGCCTGATCCAGATGCCAATTCATTTTATCATTCAAATAATACAATGAGGATTTAACGACCGGTTCCTCACCCAAAGATGTCAAGGACGTCATTATTGTATCAACCATTCTAGCGAATACAATCTCGGACGAATAGTGTAAAGCATCATATTATTTGACTGATTGATTTCATGTGTTTCGTATATATTCACATATGATAGAACGCACATGGTAGTTTCCTTTATTAGTTGCTGTTTTGTGTTTTTGTTATTTTCTTAGCCGATCCATGATTAATTGTACCTTTGCCTTTTAATGGCGCGACAAGCTGCGCCGTACGCGACAATTTAAACCTACAAACCCTGGGATTTTTATTTGTCGACCGACCCGGGACTTGTACCTGGATCACTGGCAAGTGAGGTGAACACTCTACCGATGTCGCTAAATCCCTCCCCCCTGATTGACTGGTTGATTGATTGATTGTGTTATGTTGTGTAGACACAAGGATATACCTGAAGGATCTCTCAACTTCTATGCTGCTGGCATCAGCTCTGTCATACATCCGGTTTGTTCTTGCTCTTCTTTTTTTAGTATATATTATTAATTTATTTATTTATTTATTATATATTATTTATTAATAATAATAATAATAATAACAAAATTTAACGTCCGTTTCCTCATCCAGGGATGATGTCAGGGACGTCCCAACAGCATGTATCACTACAAATCATTTCACCCAAAACGATTTGAAAAGATATGACTGAAGAGTAAAAAAGGTCCAAAAAAACCACCTTTTAAATAACTCTTTTAAATCTCTATTAATTACATACGATACGATACATGAATCTGTAGGTTAATTTAATACATAAGAGGCCTAGAGCTGAATTTTATAAATCAAGGATTATTTAACGTCTGGTTCCTCACCCGATGTCAGGGACGTCCTAAGCGGAATGTGCATTTACAGACAGCTTCGAACCACTAGACACTTCTGCAAATGCATAAATCGAGAATAGAAAGTGAGATCCATTGTGCGGCCCCGCCGGCTACATCGGTGACTGGTAAGCCCTGTAATTCCGAACTGCAAAATCTAAAGGTGGTGCCAGATGAAATTGAGGGCGGCGCAAATAGACAAAAGATGCAGAAAATTTAATTCACAATGTGTCTTTGTATAGAGTGATTCTAGCGACCTCAATCTCTGATTAATGACTTTGTTGCTGTGTGCTTCAATTGCTCAGGGTCGGGGTCAGCTCCGCGGCAACGTTCGGTAGCGAATATGGCACACAACCATTATTATATCAATATCGTCCCAGTTGTATAGAGTAATTTGTAACACGTCTGATAAGCAGGAGGGCATGGATTCGAATCTCAGCCGGGGTCGTCTCGGACAGTATCTTTCGATACAGAAACAGACGTTAAACTTGTCATTACAGGTTTTGTATCATCTGTTAATAATGTGTTTTAACAGCGTAACCCCCACGTACCCACTTTGCACTTCAACTACCGCTATTTTGAGGTTGTTGACCCAGCGTCAGGCTCCAAGCATTGGTGGTTTGGTGGAGGCACAGACATGACACCCTACATACTCCATAGAGAGGTATCAGAAATTCAATTACTCTATTTTGTTTATACGAGGGTAATCTGAAAGTCTTGATCATTACTTAATAATTTTAAAACTACTCGTCAGAAATTATTCAAAATTTCCAGCAACATTATACAACATATTACCAACGCATATACAGAATCTTACAATTATAGCACATTTATTTTTCGATATAGTCACTACTGCATGCAACACCCTTCTCTCGTTGGTTTCGCCAGATGGCCAGAACGTACTTGTCTATGATGTCAATTCTGCCACCATTAAAGTCGGTCAGCCATCGTCAAACACTCGAATAACCAAGTGCAGATTCTCTATAATTTGTTCTAATCTAGCACTGATTTGAAGTGATTTCCTTTGCAGCTATACCCTTGTTCATAAGAAATTAAATTACAGCTTATTGCATAATAGGGCCAAAGAGCTTCTATATGGGCGGTCATCTTAAGCAATGATCAAGACTTTCAGATCGCCCCTCGTATTTTAAGCAAATCAGTCGTTTAGTTTAAGCTTTAGAAATTTTTCTCTGTAGAAAGATGGAAAGGATCATTTGGACTGATGATTACAAAGATATCTGATGAATTGGTTATTATTCAATAGAAAGAAGAGTTGAATTAAGGGCAGGAGCGTCCATTCCCCCAATTTAGATCCAATATATTGGCTAAAAATTAACAACCACAGTGGTATATCCCCACAATTCGTATTTTTCCAAATATTCTGGAAATTTGCCTGAAAATTATTCCTCCCCAAAAAAAAAATTGGGGGGAAGTGATGAAGTGATAACTGGATCATATGTGGATATGAAAAGAAAAACTGAGGATAGAGAGGTATGGAAGCATTATATACCATGGACGTGCCATTAGGTAGCACACTGAGAGAGAGAAATGTATTATTTTAGCAATACATCTTGTAGTAGTTTTTCATTTATCGTTTGATTAATCTTAATTAATCAATGAGGATTTAACGTCCGGTTCCTCACCCGAAGGCGATGTTATAAAGCTATTCATTTATTTATTGCATTATTTGGTGATTGGTCGAATGATTGATTGATTGATTGCAGGATGTGCGACACTTTCACGGCACACTAAAGACCACCTGTGATCAGCACAACTCTGGTTACTACGCCAGGTTCAAGAAATGGTGTGACGACTACTTCCACATAGTACACAGAGGTTAGTTGATATAACGGGCTACAGCAGTGGCGTTTCTGAGGGGTAGCCCTCCCCAAATGAAGGCCTGTCACCCCTAGGGGCCACCCCAAACATGCAGATGATTCACGTCTATACAGTGTATGGAATATATAAAAATGTCACATGTACAGGCACACGTTTTCCACAAATTTTGCTTTGCCACTCGTCTGGCCACCCCATTCTGCATAAGCCAGATTAGCTACTGCGATACAACAAAATATGACGTCAGTTTCGCGACCTAAATACATCAGTGACAGCCAAACCCTGGGATTTGACCCGTGAACCAATGGAATCCGATAATTTAAAACTAACAATCTTAGATGTTAGTTGTTATCAATTTATCAAGTAAAGTATGACCAAAGCGAAGTTTAACATCGGCTTCCATATCGAAGGATATTGTCAGAAACCGATATAACCTCTAAAATCCTATAATTCTCCTTTTTTTCTTTCTAACTAATTAGTCTGTTATTATTTACTGTTGCTTTGCTTTTGCTTTTAGTGTGTAACAATCTGCAATTGTCAGATTGACTTTAATAAACCTATATACATGTATGTTTGTATATATGTTTATTCACAAGTCAAGCTGAGTTGTAAGTCTATAATGGGGCGAGATAGGCACTTTTGCTTGATCTCAGTAATCGGTACAAAATTTGAATATTGCAGAATCCAAAAATTTTCAGCATTTCCAAATTACTACAAATTGTCTACAATACAATATATTACAATATTTTTATGTTTTATATAATTGGTATATATGCATACCAATTATATACATGAATTGACATACAATGAATTGACGTCCTTGACATCGCCTTCGGGTGAGGAATTGGACGTTGAATCCTCATTGTATTGTATTTACATTATGCATGAATTGTATTATATGATTGATAGATTGACTGATAGATTAATTGATAAACTAATGATTGATTGATGAAAAAATATATTTAGCCTGAATATGACTTGATTGATTGATAAATTGATTGATTGATTGATTGACTGATTATTGATTGATGTGACCATGTGTTTAGGAGAGAGGCGGGGTGTTGGGGGTATTTTCTTCGATGACTTGGACACACCGGGCCAGGACGAGATTTTCAAATTTGTTACGGTAACTCTTTATGCTATTCATAATAAAAGAAATTCAATCAATCAATGAGGATTTAACGTCCGGTTCCTCACCCGAAGGCGATGTCAGGGACGTTACAAACAGAATATACAACTACAGACAGCATCCAACTACCAGAACGTTCCTGCAAATGCACAAACAGAAAGAAAAATGTGAGATCCAAGCAGTGCTAGTCCGTTATCCAAGGCAAGAAGGTCTGTTGCAACAGATCTACGGTGGGAAGATGTGAATTTTTAGCTTTCCCTCGAAAGTAGTAATGCTTGTACAAGATTGCAAATCTTGTGGCACAGAATTCTATATTGTTAGAGCAGCATAGCTGAACGAGCGTCTGCCTATTTCAGTTCTGGCACTATAATAACACTATAATTCAACACAATAAGGTTTGACGTCCGTTTCGTCAGAAGGCAACGACTTCAGGGACGTGTCCAACAGCGCAAGCAATACTATCTGGTCTACTGAAATGCAGTTACCAAGTCACAAGTGCTGAAAGCGAACAGGAGTCAACACTTATAAAACACGGTCCATTTATCCATTAAACCGACGATAATTAATTAAACTATCAAAGCATAAGAAAATAAGTTTTGAGCTAGCTGCAGAGAGTAGTAATAACTATTCTTAATAACGCAAACTATCCTTGGATTAGCTGATAGCACATTTACTCCAGAAACTGCAGGCTGCGTGTTTGATTTTTAAACGAACCAGCATTGAACTAAAGATTGAGTCATATAGGAAAATTTGCTCACAGTTTCATTTATTAAATAATGCTATTTATTTTGAAGGCTGAGTTGATGCAAATTGTGACTTTTGTATGACATTTGTAACAAATTTACCACAATAATAAAAATAAATTAAGATTGAAAGAAAGGTATTCGAAAACGTCGTATTTATCAATAATTATCAATAATGTTCGTTCATTAAATCAATCTGACAATCACAATCGTTACAATAACCACACATAATATCCACATTGCATAAAATTGATTAGACACACAACATCAGGGTGCGAATTTCTGGGGGGGTTGGGGAGTCAGACCCCCCCCTTTTAAAAGTCTTATTTGCTGGGGGTGTCGGATCGGACCTCCTCTTTGCATAAAACTGCTGGGGGGTCAGACATTTTTAAGGAGTTCAAATTTTGAAGACCTTAAAATTAGACCAAATTTTTGTAAGTGTGCAAGGTATATCTTCTTTTGTTCGCTCGCTCCGAACGCGACACAATTTCAACCACATTCAAATACTTTCAAAGATGCGCCCCTTTCATCTGCAATCTGCATGTGCCATGTTAGGCCTGCATGTACAATGTACTTTGATGTATACAAAATATAATAACGAACATTTAATGTAAATGAAAGTAAAACAATACTCTAGAATTGCATAGTTAGAAAAAAAACTCTTTAATAGCATATTTTAGGTATTTGAAAAATTTATAGAACTACCCCCCCTCCCCCGGTTGTCAACAATTAGATTTTCGGCAGATTTCGGCCGACCCCCCTTTTGAAAAGCTCAATTCGCACTGACAAACATTAACCGTTGGCTGAGGCCATCAAACATGATATTGAAACCAAATGAACTACTACCGCCGATGTTATAATAGCGCCGGGCGTAAGGGTGTTAACTTTCGCTCTGATGTAAGTGATGGAATTCAAGTGACGGAAGATCAAATCCCACGTCAGTCAGCAAATTACCTCAGCACCATTGGCACGAGTGTGTAATCGGTGCCCGAAGATTCGTCGTGCATCTATGCTAGCTGCCATGTGCTCAATTAAAAAGGCAAATTTACGGTTAATCATGAGGAGGCAAAAAAGATAAAATAAAATGAAAGAGAAACTAAGAAAGGCAACATTGTGAACAGTTGCGTCCTGACATCTGTCAATTATATGAATACCAAAAATAATCACTTTAATAACACTCGACTGCCATTGTTATTATTGCTTGTGCTGTTGGTGACGTCCCTGATTTGGTCATCAGATGATAAAGCGGACGTTAAACCATATTGATGGATTGATTGATTGATTGTTGTTGTGGTTGTTGTTGCAGGCCTGTGCTGAGTCAGTGCTGCCATCCTATTTACCGCTGGTGGAGAAACGTAAGAACAGCGGCTATACATGGGCTGATAGGTTTGTCCTTAGTTTGAATTAAATAATGATGTTAATAAGCTCTTAATTTAATGCCTTAATAACTTAAAAAATGGAAAAACAGTGCCTGGTTCTAGCGAGGGAGAATAGGACTTATTATAAACTTTCTTATGTTAAATAAATAACTTCAAGATATTGAGAACGACAACTTAATGTTCATAGCTTTTGAGTGTAAAATAATCTTCTTCAAGGTTTAGGAAAGATAGATTGGAAAAAATGAAGTTAACAAAGTCACAAGAAATGTGTGATACGGGATTTTTAATATTGTAAAGATTAATTGCTAGATTAATTGATTAATTCGCGCTCCTGACATCGCCTTTGGGTGAGAAACCAGACGTTAAATCCTCATTGATTGATTGATTGATTGATTGACAGACAGTGGCACTGTGGCAGTTGTTGCAAAGAGGTCGATATGTAGAGTTCAACCTGGTGTACAACAGGGGCACAAAGTTTGTTATCGAATGATTGATTGATTGACTGATTGATTGATTGATTGATTGATTGAGTTATTTATCGTTTTTATAAAACCCACAGGGCTGTTTACACCCAGGGTAAATAAAAATTATTCATTGATTGATTGATTGATTGATTGATTGACAGACAGTGGCAGTTGTTGCGAAGAGGTCGATATGTAGAGTTTAACCTGGTGTATGACAGGGGTACAAAGTTTGGTCTCCTGACACCTGAGGCCAGAGTGGAGAGCATACTAATGTCTCTGCCTCTACTGGCTGTATGTATCTTCTTCTTCTTCTTCTAAGTATCCTGCCGGTTTCCAGCGTAGACGGTCATGGTGTTCAATTTTTCTCTGTCTGTCGTGCTTCTGACCATTTCTACTTCTCCTACGTTCATACATTCATTGAGACTCTTTGTATAGGTAATTCTTTGTCTTCCTTTGGAACGCT
>JAQFZF010002099.1:0-12888 GCA_034695365.1 Enchytraeus norvegicus
ACAACACACGATTTATGCTCTCCATAAGTAGAATATCTATTTATATTATTTTCCTCTAACCACAGGTCCATATGTTTGTTATAAAATGCTTTACCTTGATCAACCCATATATGTCTAGGCCTCCTGCCAGAAGTTTTAAAAATTAACTTGAATGCTCCAGTAGCAGTTTCAACTTTCTTATCTTTCAAGGTACACTCCATACATATTTTGAATATGCGTTCATAACATTTAACATGTATTTATAACCATTATTTACCTTACTCCATTCTTGCATCTCAGCTAAATCCGCACCCCAAATATCATCTACAGCATACACTTCTACTTTTCTTCTTTCAAACTTCCTTCTAACAGGTTTATGCAGTTCTTCTGCTTATCGTAAAATTACTGGCAATAGCTATGAAAGCAAACATCACCCCATATTTCCGAGTCATATACGTATGATTATAGCTGGTACAAGCGGTTCTGGTAAGACTAAGTTAATGCTAGACTTTATAATGGGAGGGTTTGTGTATTTTAACGACATAATGATATATACAACAACGCAAAATCAAGATACATACGAATATCTTAAACTGGATCATGAAGCATGTAAAAAGAAATATAAATTAAGTAGAGATGTAATTACTTTTCATAGTCCAGACGAAGGAATTGTTAATCCATCTGAACTTGATAAGAATAAAACGCATATAGTAATCTTTGATGACGTCATGAATAAAAAAAACCAGGCTGTCATGACAGAATACTTTTGTCAAGGTAGACACAATAATGTGAATGTATTCTATCTATGTCAAAGCATACATCAACTGAAGAAGCGTGGGATACGTCAGAATGCTAATATATTTATTTTGTTCAAACAGGACGAGAAAACACTGAAATATTTTCATGAAACACATATAATTGGTGATATGCCATTTGACGAATTTACAAAAATATGTTATGATGCATGGAGTAAAAGGCATGGGTACATTGTGATAAATCTATGGGAGGACCTATGTGCTCGATATATACTCAATTACAACACGATTTATGTCCCTAATATATGTCTAACTAATTTACCTAATAATACATAAAAATACCTAATAATACCTATTAATACTTAAAAATACCTAAAAATACCTAATTAAAAATTATATCCACTTATTAAAATGATGAAAAAGTTTGATATTAAAAATTATACAAAGCTTAAAAATGAAGTAAAAGAAATGTTTCTGAATGAGAAACTCGGCAATCAACAGAGCTATGTCGATCAGCAAAAGTTATTTCAGCCAATAATTGATACTGCTAAAGCAACTACTAAAACTCTAGAGGAGAAGATAGTTGATAATAAGCAAAATTTACAGAATATCTTAGTACCTTTTACTGAGCAATTAATGCGAGCGAATGAGCAAAGAGAAGCTATACAAGCTATGCCTTTTTATGACTCGCTTATTGCTGAATCAACACCAAAGAAAGATAGACCAATCATAGTAGTTAATTTAGATAAGAACCTAGATGAAACTGATCTTGAGAATTTACAGGATCTCAGTTTGCCGCTTCCAAGTGTAGTGTATGAGAATAAGGAAATACAGGAAACACTAAAGAAGATAGCAACAGAAAATAGACAACTCGGGCAGTACTTAAGAGTTGATAGCAAGAAAAGCGCGCCTGAGAAGATAATGTATGAATCACCGAAGAAAACACTAGAAACGTATAAAGATATACTGATCAATGCAGCAAAAGGAAGTAAGCTAATAGGTGAAGGACTGAAAAAGAAGAAGAAACTAGTGAAACTAAAGCGTGGTAGAGGTAGGCCTAAAGGAGATCGAATTATAATATATGAAAATCCGATTCAATTGATTCGTCAACTGCATGAAAATATTACAGCATATCGCGCTGGAAACAATGGAGTGTACAATACAGCAGTTGGCATTTTAGGTGAACTGTTGAGAATAAAGGCAATCAGTAAGAAAGATTATGATGACATTTATAAAACAAATTTTGAAATAGTTTAGAAAATAATTTTATTAAGTAAATTAAAATATATGAAAATGACGAAATTAACACTATCGAGCATTTCAACAGATTTCACTACTTGGTTAGATGGTCCAATACAAACTGATATAGACAAAAAATATGAAGCGGCATTTATATCTCTTCAAACCTTTACTTCGATACCTAACGTAACTGAAGATAATAATAAATTTAAATATTCTATCGATAAAGGAAGCACTTGGAAAATCGTGACACTTCAAAAGAATGCGTATGAATTTTCTGAGATAAATAGTGTGATTCAAAGATAGATGAAATCTAACGGTGATTATGATAACGTAAACGATAAATATTACATTGACATAGACCATTTTAAATTCAAAGCGATTCTGAGTATATCCAACGAAAATTACATGATTGACTTTGGAGTTGAAAATTCGATAGGTCCTACTCTTGGATTCACGAATGAAAAACTGTCGCATGGAGCGCACGAAGCTCCAAATATAATAGACATTGAAAAAGTTAATTCAATACAAGTGCATTGTGATATCGTTACTGGTAGTTATCTGAATGGCAAGAAATCCCAGGTGATTCATTCCTTCACTCAAAAAGTAAGTCCGGGTTATAAGGTAATAGAGCGTCCGAGTCCGGAATTGATATTTCTTCCTGTAGTTAGTAGACCAGAAATTTCAAGTATTAGGCTATGGTTGACTGATCAAGACAATAAACCCATAGACTTAATGGGGGAACGACTTACTATAGTTATATTAGTTCGAGAGAAACCAAATTAAGAAATATATTACTATTATTAAAATGATTGTTAAAGAGAAGAGTAAAGCATATAGTTCAAAACGAACTCTGATACATGGGCGGGGATTTGTTGATACATTAAAGGGAATTGGTTCATACGTTTCACAAAATAAAGATTTAATTGCAAAGCCAATGCTAGGAGCACTGGGAGAAATTGGAGTGTTTGGAACGGCAGAAGCAGGCAAAGCACTCATTAGGAAAATTGTTAAAGAAAGCAATAAAAGTAAATTGGATATAGAATCTCAGCAGATAATAGAAAGTCTAAAATCCGGTACTGGATTAAAACGATTTTGATTAAAAAAAATAATATGTATATATTAAAATGGAGAAAGAAATACCAAATGAAATATTTAACCACCAGCCATCAATTTTTGTTGACAACAGTATAACAAGAGATCAATACTCAAGCTTCATTCCACAGAGTAAGGCGGATATTAATGAACCTGGTCACACAATAGAAATTGATATACCTGCAAGTGATTCATATTACGTTCCTTCTGAAAGTTTTATCAAAATAAAAGGAAGATTAGTAAGAGCTAACAGTAATGCGTATGATGCTAATGCTCAAATTGCTTTGATTAACAATGCTATTATGTATCTCTTTTCTGATATTGAGTATAGGTTAGGAGATAAATCAATAGAAACATTACGTTTTCCAGGACATACAACATCGATGTTAGGTTAGATAACTTACCCAGATGATTTCAATTCAAGTGCAGGATTGAATCAGTGCTGGAGAAAAGATACAAATGTTAATGCTGTATCAACTGAATACGCAGCAACTCCAGCAGTTGCAGCAGGAGTTGCTATAGCAGCTGGACATTTTACACCGCAAAGAAATCCTGATTACAATAAAGGATTTAATATTCGAAGAAAGCTATTAATGGATAATGATACACCTGGAAATTTTTCATTCAACATTCCGTTTTCACACATATTTGGATTTTCTGATTATGAGAAAGTTCTATACAATTTTCGACACACACTAAAGTTTACTAGAGGAAGCGATTCTTTAGCAATTCATAGAGCAAACGGAGTACCAGACGGTAAAATTTTATTAACAGATATTAAATGGTTTATGCCAAAAATTACACCGTCACCTGCAATGCACCAAGTGCTGTTTGAATCTGTAAAAAGTAAGAAAGAATTTCCAATAACATTTAGCGGAAGAAACGACCAACATACTACAGTTATACCCGATGTTCAAGAATTTGAATGGATGATGAATAGAACCGCTGGAGTTGAAAAGCCTAGATGGGCATTTGTCGGTTTTCAAACTAATAAAAATACAACGCAAGAGCAGAATCCAGCAGTGTTTGATCACCTCAACATAGTCAACGCTCATATTATGCTAAATGATGAAAAATTTCCTGCAAATGAAACAACAATAAACTTTGCCGCGAATGACTATGTAGATCTTTGTGATATGACATATAAATATAAGAGAAAGAATTATGGGCTTAATAATTTGATTGGAGGTACACAAATCAATATGCTAAACTATAAAAAGCTGTTTCCTATAATAGAATTCGACTTAACACGTCAAAGTGAACAAGTCAAGACCGGTGTTATGAAAATGATACTATATTTGAAATTTAACGCAAATATTCCAGCAAATACTCATATGTATGTTACAATAATTTCTGACAGAGTAGTAAAATTGACATCTGATGGTCAGACGCCAATGATTGTTAATTACTAAAAGCTGATTATAATTACATAACATATTTCATGTTATGTAATTTAAAATTATATGGAATATATATAAAATGTATTGTTTGAAGTGTAAAAAGAAAACAGAGTCTATCGATATACAGGAGCAGATTGCAAGTAATAATAGAAAACGAATGAGTGCTATGTGCAAAATATGCAACACGAAAAAGTCACAATTCATCGCCAACAAATGTGGTCGGGGTGTATTTAATAAAGTACTAACTGCCGTTGGTAACACTGTGGGTGAATTACATTTACCACCAAATCGAGGTGAATATGTGCCTAACGGATCATCTAATAATCAAAATAAGTACTCATATTGCGGTCCAGGTACAAAATATGAACAGAGAAATAGAGAAGGCTATCAAGGAATAAATGAGCTAGATAGAATGTGTAAATTGCACGATCAGTTTTATACCGCAAATACCGATACTGCTAGCAGAAATATTAGCGACGAAGCCTAGGCTCATAGGGCACTTGAAATTGCTAATGATCCGAGGTATGATAGTACTCAGAGGAATATGGCTAACATAGTGAATATAGCTATATTATGAAAAGCAAAGCAAAGTTTGGTCTTGGACAGTCAAAAAACGTAAAGAGGGGTCCAGCGAAGAAAAAGTAGTTGGACCCTTTGAAGAATTAGCGAGAGAATTACATAAACCGATTCGCAGAAAATTTAATAGAAGGCAGGTACTTGTATACGAAGTAGATGAAATTTGGGGTGCAGATTTAGTCGAAATGCAGGATTTGAGCGAACAGAATAACGGATATAGATACATGTTGAATGTGATTGATGTATTTTCAAAATTTGCATGGAGCGTTCCTTTGAAAGATAAAAGAGGTGAGACTGTAACGGAAGCCTTCAAATTGATTGTTAAGAATTCTGATAGGATGCCAAAGTTCTTGTGGGTTGATCAGGGCAAAGAATTTTATAACAAGAATATAGACGAGTGGTTGAAGAAGAATGAAATTACTAGGTACTCAACTTTTGGTGAACACAAATCAGCAGTTGTTGAACGTTTCAATAGGACTATCAAGGAGAAGATGTGGAGGCGATTCACGGCAGAAAACACGAGAAATTGGATTAATATGATTGACGATTTAATGGCTGAATATAACAACACAAAACATTCGACAATAAAGATGACTCCAGCTGAGGCATGTAAAAAGGAAAACGAAGCATATATAATTGGTAGTAGGAAGTATAGACATCTAGTAAATAATAAAAGCAAATTCGCGGTTGGTGATAGAGTTAGAATTAGTCGGATTAAAGGTACATTTGAAAAGGGCTATCTACCCAACTGGCCTGAGGCTGTATACAAGATAGCTAAAGTAAAACACACATCCCGTGTTACTTACATATTGAAAGATCCGTCGGGTGAAGTATTAGAGGGAGGTTTCTACTCGGAGGAATTACAGAAGACTAATCAAGATGTATACAGAATTGAAAAAGTCATTGAAAAGAAGAAGATCAAAGGCGTTGAGCACGCATTAGTTAAATGGAGTGGCTACAATAAGAAGTATAATGAATGGATTCCAGTTGCAAATTTGAAAAAGTTGGCTTAAAGGAATAATTATATATATAAAATGGCGAATAGAGATAAACTAATTTGTGGCAGACTTTCGAAATATTCGAAGGAGGCAGCTGAAGACATATTATGCAATCTAAAGAAAAATTATGATGAAGATGAAATCATCAAATCACCTAAGAAGAAGTACCCTGCTAGCTTGTGGACATGTCCGGCATGTAACGTAACAACTACGATGAAAAATAAACCAAACCATGAAAGAACAGATAAACATAAAAAGTTGCTAAAAGAGTTTCAAGATGTATACAGAATTGAAAAGGTTCTAAAAATGAGAAATCTTAGGGGCGTTGAACAGGCTCTTATTAAGTGGAGTGGTTACAGCGAGAAACATAATACTTGGATTCCAGCTGCACATTTGTACATGGATTCCAGCTGCACATTTGGAAAAATTGGTTTAAAGGAGTAATTATATATATATAATGGTAAATCTCCCTCGTATAGAACTTTCTGAATTGATACAACACTATTATCCTGAAATTAAATCACCAGATGATTTGGTAGAGTATATATTACAGGAAATACAAAACAAAATCGCAAGTGACAATTGTCCCACGTGTGATGAAAGTGACAATTGTCCCACGTGTGATGAAAGTGATGATCAACCACTCATCACACGTGTTATCAGGAAGAAATATATTCCTAGAAATTGGACGTGCGCAGAATGTAATGTAACAACTACAACAAAGAATAGACTAAATCATATGAGAACTGATAAACATAAAAACAAGTTAAAAGAGTTGGATGTTGCCAGTCAAAACGAATAATTATATATCACTTATGATATATAATTAGAAAAATTGATTTTTTAAATTAATATTTTTGCTTAAAGAAATAATATTATATATAAAATGGAGAATAAGAAAGTGTCTGAATTAAAAGCCATAGCGAAAGAGCGGGGGTTCCGTCGTTATTCGGGAATGAGAAAGGCTGAATTGATAGCCTTGTTGACTCCAATTTTAGATTCAGACGTTCCTGATATCGCAGCCCCAGTTCTTCAACCGAGTCTGTATGCACCACCTATTGTTAAGAAAGAGGATCAAGAAAAATCGAAATTTCGTAAAACTGCTGACTGGACCAAATCCAAAATTCGTGAATGGGTTGATTGGTTGATTGATCACATACCAGAACAACCGAAAAAAATTGTCAATGAAAAATGGAAAGCATTGAAATCATCGGTTATGAGTTTATTTAGTGAGCGATATAAAATTCGTGAAACTAATTCAGCATTAAAGGGATTCGCTAAGCAATATACCATTGACGGTAGAGATGGGGTTGATGCAGCGTCATTTCTAGCCTACGTTCGACCACTTGTGTTAAATTTATTGAATAACAATCCTCAGACAAAAGTTGCTCTGGTACTTACCTGTGAAATGGAAAGGGTGAATATTAATACGGGAGAAATTACATCAGATGACGTTCATTTTCATTCTATCAACGAAATAATTCTTCCATCCACAGATACATCAGATGTGTTTGAAAAGGCTAAGCATAAAATGTTGGAGTCGATGGCAGCTTTTCAGAGGCGTGGTAGTAATTGAAGATTTAAGGGGTGTTGAAATTAAATATCAATATCGGCCTCTAAACGGCATGTCGGCCGCTTAGAGGTAGTTCCTATATTCCGCCTCCACCCAAACTGGCTGCTAAAAAAGCTATTATAAATATGCAGAATGAGGACAATCAATATTTTAAATGGTGTATTACGAGAGCATTAAATCATACGGAGGTATATCCAGTGCGTATTACAAAAATGTTAATTAAGCAGTCAGAAGAATTTAACTGGTCTGGTATTGAGTTTCCGGTTAGCTTTACAGATATTGATAAATGTGAAAAGAATAATAGTGTCTCTATTAATGTTATTGGACATGAGAAGTTGGATTATTATGGTGAGATAGAAATAATATCGTTACGGCCTTCAAAATATGTTAGTCAAAAAGTAGTAGATTTGTTTCTTATATCAGCAGGCGAAAATAAATATTACTGTTGGATTAAGTATTTTAATAGAATGATGGCGATAGAAGGAAATGACAATCCAATGCATTACTGCAGGAGATGCTTGAATGGCTATACAAGTAAAGATGCTCTAACTAATCACGATATTGCTCACAGCATGACGTTCAAAAAGTAGTAATGCCTGACGCTGGGACGATATTGAAATTCAAAAACCATTGCAGATCAATGCGAGTGCCATTCGTAATTTACGCCGATTTTGAATCATTTATTAAGCCATTTAAGCCCATTGATTCATGTCATCCGAACCCGAGTGGATCATATACAAAACTATATCAAAAGCATATTCCTAGTTCGTTTTGCTATTACATAAAATGTTTTGATGATAGTATCTATTGTAACGTTCCAGCGACATATACTGCACAAAGTGAAGATGATGATGTGACACAGAAGTTCATAGACTCCATCGAAGCAGAAGTTATTACAATATATAATAGGTTCAAATTTCCAAGATGATATGTTCTCAGAAAGACCGTGATGATTTTAACGCTGCTACTACTTGTCACATCTGCGGCGAAAAAGGATTTGTAGATGAAATTAACCATGAAAGAAGTACGGTCAGAGACCATTGCCATTTATCGGGGAAGATGCGAGGTGTTGCACACAACAAATGCAATTTAGATTATAGGGTACAAAATTCTTTCCAGTCGTAATGCACAGCCTGTCTGGTTATGACAGCCACTTATTCGTAAAAAAGTTGACAGGTGATGTTTCATGCATTCCATGTAATGAAGAGAAATATATATCATTTTTCGAAAAGATTGTTGTTGATACATTTACCAAAGAGGGTAAAGAATTTGAAGTTAAGCGTAAATTGTGTTTCGTAGATAGTTTCAGATTTATGCCATCGAGTTTGGATACACTAATTACTAATTTAAATAAAAGTAAGTATATAAATGTAGCTGGATTATACGAGGGTCGACAATTAGATCTGCTGTTGAGAAAAGGTGTGTATCCATATGAAAATATAAATTCTGTAGAAAGGCTTGAAGAATGGGAGTTGCCCCCGAAAGAAATGTTCTATTCAAAATTAAATAAAGAAGACATATCCAAGGACGATTATGAACATGCTCAAACTGTTTGGAATGAGTTTAACTGTCAAACGTTAAGAGATTATCACAATATATATAACCAATCTGATGTTCTTCTATTGGCTGATGTTTTTGAGAATTTCCGAGATGTGTGTATGGAACACTATAAATTGGATCCCGCGTGGTACTTCACTTCACCAGGGCTGGCCTGGGATGCCGCTTTAAAATTAACTAAGGTTGAGCTTGAGTTGTTAAGTGATTATGATATGCTGCTGATGATTAAGCACGGAATTAGAGGTGGGATAAGTACCATATCACACCGTTATGCAAAGGCTAACAATAAATACATGGGAGATAAATTTGAACCGAATGAGCCATCAAAATTTATCGAATACCTTGATTGTAATAATTTATACGGTGCTGCGATGAGTAAGTCTCTACCTACACATGGGTTTAAATGGATGATTAGGGAAGAATTGGATAACTGGAAGGATATCAGCTGTATCCTCGATGTGGATTTGGAATATCCCACTTAGCTGCACGACCTCCATAACGATTATCCCTTAGCACCAGAGACTATGAAATTGGATAAAGTTAATAAATTAGTACCGAATTTAAATGATAAAAAGAAGTACATAGTACACTATGAGAATTTAAAATTATATGAAAGTTTGGGATTGAAAATTACTCAAATAATACACAGAGGTATAAAATTTGAAGAAAGTTGTTGGCTTAAACTATACATTGAAATAAACTATACATTTAAATACTGAACTAAGAAAAAATCCCGCTAACAATTTTGAAAAGGATTTCTTCAAACTAATGAATAATAGTGTGTTTGGAAAGAAAACATTGAAAACAGAACAAATTTCAAATTGGTGACTGACAGAGAGAAAGCCGTTAAATTGGCCACAAAAACGTACTGTGACCGTACTACAGAATTTTGCGAAAATCTCATCGGTGTGCATATGAGAAAAACCAAATTGAAATACGATAAGCCAATATACCTGGGAATGATAATATTAGATATAAGTAAGACTGTGATGTACGATTTTCACTACAATTTTTATAAAGAAAAAATATGGTGAAGAGGCGAAATTGTTGTACACGGACACAGATTCTCTGATGTATGAAATACAGACGGATGACTTTTACGCAGACATTTCTAATGATGTAGAACTCAAATTTCATACTAGCGATTGTCCTAAAGATCATCCATCTGGGATTAGGACAGAGGTTAATAAGAAAGTCATCGGTATGTTTAAAGACGAAGCTTGCGGAAGACAGATGAAAGAATTTGTTGGATTGAGAGCGAAGGAATTCAAGATTAAAATGACAGATGAAGAGGCGCAAAAGAAATGTAAAGGAGTCAAGAAGAAAGTTGCGGAGCAAACAATTACGCATAATGATTATAAGAATTGCCTATTCAGCAGACAGAATCAATACAGAACGATGAACGTCTTTCGATCGCACTTGCACGATGTCTACAGCGAAGAATTGAATAAAGTAGCTCTCAGTGCAGACGACGACAAGCGCGTAATCATGGACGACGACGTGCACATGTTGGCGTACGGACACTACAGCCTACGAGATTAATGAAAACCCCAAAAATGAGCTATGATTTTACAATTATGACAGTTCAATTCTGAGGCTCACCAGCTTCATTTAGAGATATCTCACTCGATAAATTTGGCCAAGCCGTTTTAAAGATAAGAGAGTACAAAACTTTTAACATGACACTGTGTATGAATGGAAAAGTTATACTCTTTTTATCTCAGGTAGGCTACTTTCTCTAATATTATACAACCAGAGCTAGAAGTATAGCCTGGCAGAGCAGGTGGTGTACAGTAGGCCTAGGCCTATAACTTATGTCTCCTCAAAGAGACATAATTGATGTCAATATAAGAAATCTGGGGGGGGTCCAAAAAATGTTTATGTGTACAATTTTTTATCTTGTCCATAGGGCGTGTGAACATTTGAAATTTATGTTGAATTGATAATAATAAAAATTCTGAGGGGGGTTGTACATAGACCTCAACCCCAGGTTTAGAACCACCACTGACTGGCAAGGCTGTATCGACTATTCAAATCACACTGGCAGTCGGCGTAACGTAGGCCTATAACTTGTGTCTCCTCAAAGAGACATAACTGATGTCAATATAAGAAATCTAGGGGGAGGTCAATTTTAAAAAAATGTATGTGTACAATTTTTATCTTTGGTATGAACATGTTGAAATGTATGTAAAATTTATTAAAGAATTCTAGGGGGGGGGTATGTATACCTCAACCCCAGGTTTAGAACCATGGACGGATGTAGCGTGTCGGTATATACACCTGCTTCGAAAAGGTACTGTTGTTGTCCTTCTCTTTCTTTTCTAAACGGGTGGGAAGACGGTACCCACCCGTTTTCTATTACTTTATTAGGAATTAGGGATTCTTGGTGAGGATACAGACGTTAAAAGTAACTACAAGTCAGAATCAGGAATCTGAAAGATAACACATGAAGTTGCGAGCCAAATTTTAATTTTTTTTCCGAATGTGGACCCGATGTCTACATTATTTAAGGAATAAAGTTTCCCCATAATGTAGACAAAATAAGATTTCACGAATGATGTGAATTATTCCACTATTTATTGAATAAATTTGTTTATTTTCGCGAATTTTCCGGAAATGAGCTAGACTCGTAATTTTACTACTACTAACACTGTTTAACTTTTAGTGCATCATTTTGTAAGTTGTTATATGGAGCGTGATTCCACATCAGCAAAACATGCAGATTTTATGCCGATTGTTACATGATTTTTTTAATCGGGGGCCATCGCCACACCGACCCAACTAATATCCCCTACTTGAGCCCCTAAACGATGCATCGAGTTTGTACGATCAACAATAAATCTTCGTGAGTTTGTTGCAGCCAATATGCAGAGCCGGCTGTATGAATGCAATGTGTGTAAGGGTAAAGCGAAACTGTTCAGGAAAGTTCAAATCATTTCAAAAACACATGGCTTACATGAAGGACAGTAGGCGGTGGTAGAGGTTAGTTCCTATCGAGATAATCCCACTGTAGGCTAGTAGGCCTGTACCTAGCCTGTAGGCCTACAGTAGCCTTACTGTCAACAACGTAAACAAACATGGCTGCTGGCCTCTTGAATTTTTTGATAGAATGAGATTTTTGATTATTACAAGAAGTTAAATTAACTAAAAGATAACCAAAAACCCTAAATTAAATTTGAACCATTAAATTGAATTTTAATAGTCTTTTAGACATTTTTACACAACTTTTCGGAATTTAATTTTTTTAGATTCCTATTTTTACTAAGCATCAAAGGGTGGGACTAAAAGGCGAAAAAAACCTACAATAGGGTTAGTGTCTGGATTAGGGTTGGGATTTGGATTAGAGTTAGGCATACCCCTACTCGCACCCTAACCCAAACTCAAATAATGAAAGAAAATATACTAAATTCAAAATGCGGTCATCTTCCGCCTTTTCAGCCTCTCCCTCAGGACTTTTAGTCCCAGGGTTCATTCAAATATTACGTCATCACTTTTTCGGGAATTTTGGCCCCCCCCCCTGATGACGTCATCACCCATCATCACCGGTCCCACTCCCCCCTGATGACGTCATCACCCGGGGTCGGTCATCGGTCACCGAGCGGTCAGTCACCGCGCTGTCGGTCACCGGGGTAGGCCTACATAGCGCGTAGTCGATCACAGAGTGGAAAGTGGTAGCAGGAAACAACTTATTATGTATGGCCAAATAGAATTTATGT
>JAQFZF010002100.1:0-12883 GCA_034695365.1 Enchytraeus norvegicus
CATTGTGCGTATGTCACAATGAAGTTGCTAATAAAATACTACTACTACTACTACTACTACTACTACTACTACTACTAAGAATTTTAGGTTTTAATATAAGAATTAAGGCTTGGTAACCATTCTTTGGAGGACAATTCTTCGGAAGACAATTCACTGTATACATTCTACGTATGCCAATTAGGCTATGAGGATTGTCTTCGTGGATTGTGGATTGTAGATTGTGGACTGTAGATTGGCTTCGCTTGCCAGTTGCCAGTATTTCGCCTATTGAGATCAGCAGGTTTTCGATTGAAGATAACAGGTTGTTATCAAGACTTATTCAATTTTGTATAATGGCATAATAAATTATTGAAATATTTAAACATTCTCCAATAACTTATAGTAAAATATATGAAATATTCCAGTATTATCAATCTTGTTGCATTCCGTTATGAAGTGAAAATTAAACTGCCAAACACAGTCATTAGAAATGTGTATAATTAATCGACATGAACCAATTTTGCAATCATTCTATAAAATTTTGTAATCAAATTTTGTAATCATTCTATATTAAATTTTCTAATAAATCTATAGTCGATATTATCTGGACAGTATATAACGAATATTGGATTCTTGTCAATTTACATTTAATATTTTGGCAAATCTGTAGCGTTTGAATTTGCATTTCAGTTCAGTTTTATATATAACATTGTTCTAGCACTGGGCGATAAGTGCTGTTATACAATAGCCTGTCAGATGGGGTCAAGTGCTTAAAACGCCCAAGAGTCCTCTCGTATAGCCGAGTAGTGTACAGTAGTGTACACAGTGCTGTGCACAGCGAACACAGTGCTGTGTGCATTGTAAAATGCACACTTTACTGATTCTGTACGTATCATAACCTGATGAGTAGGCTATATAATAATAATTTTTTATATGGAGTCGTCATAGCGGATCTGTTAACTAGCTGAAAGTGAGGCGAAGTTATAATTGCACGGTACGTGAAAGTTAGTGTATAATGGCATAATAATTGTCTAATGATATAATAATTGTCAATATCTAATGAGATATTGTAAGGGCGGTCACACAAATTAATGTTAGACTACTATGCAAAAGAGATTACGTTGACACGAAGACTAATAATAATTGTGAATAAAACCTTCTAAATTTGTATGATCTAACAATAAGTGTATAGCAGAGTTTTATTAAACTGCCACAGTTCTAAAATTAACAGTATCTGCCATCGAATTGTGACTTCAGATAAAACGAATCGTTTTATCTAAAATCTGTAATTTTTTATCGTATACCAATCAATTATGCATGTAGGACCTACAATTTGTGCATGAATTACTCTTCATAAATTAAATGACTTCAGTGATACGTTTTAAATTTCTTATAATATAATATACTATACATAGATTAAATCAAGAGTTGTAATGTATAAATTAAGTGCGGTTTGTGTTTGCAGCCGTGCCTAAAATAGACGTTTTCCGGTAATGCTCTTGCATAAAATATTAAAGTGGACTAAATAATATAGATTCTGTGGGCGATATAAATGAATTATTACTCGAGGCTATTAATCTGATATTCGTGTAAATGCCGACCTGACCGACTCAATTGTTGTACCAGTGATGGATCGATGTCAGGCTCGTTACTTTTTAGTCCACTTGGTCACTGGTCAGGTACTTTGTGGACAATATTCTTATTACAATATGCTATCGTAAATCAATAAATAGTATTATTATAATAGGAGCCTATATTATATTAAATGCTTGTGTACGAAATTCAGCCATCAATTACAAATGAGAGTTTTCAAAAATAGAATTTGGCTCCAATAATTAATTAGTTTATAAGAGTATCTTGATAAAGACTGCAGCACAGGTGGTCATGTGTGAGTGTGAAACCCGCTACCCTTGGCTTCAAAAACTGTTGTGCTACCAATAGACCGGAACTATGATGTTCTCTCTATCAGGAAATCATTTGGGCGGGCTAAATAATTATAATGGTATTGTGTCACTACCGGAAGTGACGGCAGTGTGAATGTATAATGCATGTACCATGTATTAACAGCTTAAGCCTAGCAGGCCTTTAGACTATTTGTTTTTCAATTTGTAATAAATCATGACATTTGCTTAAAAACATTGATGCATAATATTTATTCTCTTTGTGGTAAACTAAATCCCTTGATAACTATATTGGCATATTAGATACAGTTTGTAAAGTAAAATGATACAGTATATTACCATACTATATTATACCATAGAGGCTATATCACATGCGGAGTAACCCAAAGTCGTATTATTATTATTATTATAAAGTCCTTATTATACTTATTCTTGTATTATATTATTGGCTTGGTGAAATCGACGTTATAGTCCAGTGGCATTATAAAAAAATGGGAATTTTTAAAAATAAAGCTGAATTTTTCTAAATACCTCAGTAATGTCACCTTGATTAACATACTAAAAGTCCCAGAGAATCCAACTGGAGCTTTCTTCAAAAAATGGTGTTAAAGTTTATGATAATTATTTTGATAATTTAGTATGTTAATTACGGTGACATTCCTGATGTATTTTGACAAATTCAATTTTATAACATTTTTTTCCCCTTTTGGTCATTATTTTTCCTAATGCCACTGGATTATTAATTAGGAATCAAATTCGCATTTGCACTGATTGTGTAAATGTCAGAATAGTTAGTCATGTTGATTGATTGATTACAAAGATAAGATGGTTATTCTCTCACCATCACCGTTTGGTATTTTATATCTGACTCATGTTCACTATCACTAGCCGATTGTATACAAATAGTCCTAATAATGTGCAGCAGATTGCGTAGGAGTGAAAACGCATCTGATAAATTCCGAAAGGTTTTTCTTTTCTTGCCTCTGCAGACCATACCACTTATTTATCACTCGGCATCAGTTGTAAGCTCACAAGAGAAGTTAGATCTTTAAAAGTAAACTTTTTGTATTGTAATGATTTATAAAATTAAGTGTTAGATCTATGCAAATCTGAAATTTAACTAAATTAATTCAAAGCGATATATTTTATTTTATAAATTGTGTTGTTGTTTCAATCCATTAAAAAAAATAGGATTAGGTGACACAGCAATTGGGAAGGGACCGTAGATCCTATTTTTACTTCCGAATGAAGTAGTGCCCGTATGTTTAAATAATTAAACATGCACTTGTCTTGGTTAGATAGGGCGGGCGTTATAACGCTTGCTCGATAAACAGGAAGTCACGAGTTGAGTCCCAGCCGGATCCGTCTCTGACAGTATCTTTCGATACAGATACAGACTTTGAACTTAGCTTTTAGCTTTCTTGCGCTTACATTTGATGTCTTGTAGTTCTAGAACTTTTGACTGATACTTTCTTCCCCGATTTAGATAAATAAAATTATTTAAATAATATCCATTAAAATCGACCTGACACATTGATCGATCACTGCTACTGGAACCAGACACCTAAAATTTAATAAGGCTAAAGCCGAATTTAACGTCAGTTTCGAGTCTGACGGCCCGTATCGAGTCTGACGGCCCGTTTCGAGTCTGACGGCTTTACCAACATCAGCGGTTGGTGAGCCCTGAGAGTCGAACCGCGATCCAATGGAACCCGAATCGGACACTTACCCGATTTAGCCTACTACTGGCTCTGCCAGTAACGCATCGTAGTAGAAACTAATAATACAATGCTGCTTCATAAATTCTTTATCATTAGTAGTTTAAATATAACCGGGATATTGCCAGGGTTTGTGCATTATAATTTATCATCAGTGAATCATGGGCAATGGTAAATCATTAACATCTTTCAGTCGTTAGGAATAATGTTATTTCAGTGCAGTCCTGTTAAAATGTAAGTCTGACGAACCGGAAGCACTGAACGCGGAATTGAGTAACAGGCACAAAGATGTATTACATTAAACTCTGCATAAATCTTCTAAAGCGTGTATTATAGATAATATTATACTCACGGAGCAATGATATGACATCGGTTTAATTTAGGAAAGAAAATACGAGTTTTACGAAATATACGAAACTACGAAATTTCTCGTATAATTATCCTCATGTAATTCTGCCTCGTTGGTTTCTTCATTTCTTCCACGTCCCACACGTAAACGGTAAACCTTAAGAATCGAAACGTTTGACTGGTTTTCTGGATTTTGGCTTTAGTATGCTGCACGCCGTCTAATTGACACTATTTTTTAGCAAGTAAGATTGATAATAACTTCCAGTGCTCGACTTTTTCGTGGACGACTGTAGCATATAGCACTCTAACTATTGGTTTTTTAATATAGAGAAACAAGGGCTATTAGGTCTCTCGTGTGGAATCCGGGACACTAGAAAATTGATCAACCGAAAGCTGCACGTATTTGATGTAAAGGAAAGCCTCTACTCACTGAGCAAGGCAACGATAGATAATCTCTGAAGCTTTAATTTCTCCCGAACTAATACATCATTTTGAGTGGAATTGACCTGTTCAGTTCATCGATGGTGTACTCATTATTGAGTAAGAAGATTGACTTCTTTTTCGAATGCTTGCCTTGAATATGGCATGTGCACTTTTACTAATTATAAAGATATATGTACACTGTGTCCGAAAAAACCACCTTTAGCGAAATATCAATAGCTTCTTCAAACTCGAGATATTAAAAAAATATTAGCAGGATATCTGGAGGAGATAATATGACACGTAACCTCCAGATTTGGTCGAGAAATATATATAACTAAGAAAGTTACAGTGTTTCTATGAACCAGGTCCATAGCCACTTGTGGCAAGTCTTCCCAGATTTCCTCCAGCACAGTCTAGAGTTTTATCTTGCTAGTTTGTTTTGGAGTGAACACTTTGTACCGATCAAGCATAGCGCATCAGACGTGGTAGTCGAGAGGATTGAGATCAGAACGAGTTTGGTGGCCACTCATCCTTCTTGATGAACTCCGGACTTTGCTGTTCTATCCATATTTTACCATGGCTATTTGAATACCGGTACGCTTTGTTAATATGTTTTTATATTTTTATTTTTATTTTCAACAACTCAATGGTAACAATTATATTATTGTATCTTTACATTTCTGCGTAGAAACTCTGTAACTTTTTTAATAATTAATATTCTTCGACCAAATTTGGAAGTTAGATATCGAAATTCTTCCTCTTTGACTTTGAGTCTTCAAATATTTATAAAATATGTTGAGTTTTGACGAAGTTATTGAGATTTAGCTACAGGGTCGTCTTTTCGGACACAGTGTAGATTGTGTCTCTGATAGCGCAAATCGGTGATATAATGTAGAATATAGAATAGAGATTATATCACAGCGATGCGCGTTATCTGACTGCGCATCTATCCTGTATGTAACAACAATAAAGCAGAGGGAATCAATTTCAATAAAAAATCTGACCCACAGCTGAGGAATGTTGCTGGAATGTTGGTGCTGACTAACAGACCATCATAGCGCAGATAATATCTGATATCAACTGATTCAGAACAGTGGCCAACGCAAAATGATTTCTAGGGGTGAATTAATGTAGTTAATTCATTTGTTACAAATGGACACAAATTGCATAATTTTAAAGAAAAAGTAAAAAAAGTAAAGTTTAAAAAAAAACAATTTCTTTGCTTCTGGGAGGAGATGGAACAACCCTCTCTCCCTCTGTATCCGCCACTGATTCACAGTCTGATCCGTGTTAACCGTTATGTTAGGTATCGCATTCTCTCTGTGTTTATTTATGCATCAGGTCCATTATTAACCGGGTCACTGCATTGTTGAAATCGCTGCGAAAGCATCTCATCGTTAGGTGCTTTCGAGTCGCCGATGAAACCTTATGGCGTGTACGTTGACGGGTTAATAGATGGTAGTTAACGGAATAGTAGAACAGCAGAATAATGGACAGTTATCGGGTAACTGTTACCGATTACGCTCTCCAACCGGGACAGTGGAATAAAATAATAGTTAGAGTTATAGAAAGCTATGCAATTATTTTAGTAGAATACTAATAGTAAAAAGCTAAAAAGTATAACTGTAAAGCTAAGTTAAACGTCAGTTTCTGTATCGAAGGATGCCGTCAGAAACGAAACCGGCTGGGACTCGAACCCGTGACATCTTGCTTATCGGGTAACTGTTACCGATTACGCTATCCAACCGGGAAAGTGGAATAAAATAATAGGTGCAGTTATAGAATGCTATGCAATTATTTTAGGTTCAAAATTTTATGAAACGAATTCAAATGAGACCTATAGAACCTTATGTATCCCTGCAGTTCACTGATATATTTACTACGAGTATATAAAAATAAATTTAGAATGAAAATTAATATTAAATTCAACGAGAGTAGTTCAATATCTCTGAAGTGATCATAACTGACCGCACATTTATACCTTTGCACTTTACTTCAAGTACTTGTCATTAGCATTTAAATCCACTTCTGCTACGCATAGACACACTATAGTTGCTGCATAATATATATTAAATATGCTTAGCTAATATTGCATAGCATAAACTCAGAAAGTAAGGCCTAAACTTTAGTCAGATGTGTTTTAGGTGGCTGTTTTAGGCAAGCGTATAATTGTTGTAACTTTACAAAAAATTTTGCATACTTATAATGAATTTATATGCATCACTTCATTATTTTTACATCACTTGCTTAAACTTATGGAAAATAGGCCCATATCAAGTCATGAACTTCCTGCAAGTTATATACTTTCACATTTTAATTTTATTCTAAAAATTAATTAACGCCTAAAATAATTATGTTAGCGATGAAATTGCAATAGCAACTAAAAATTATCACCCATTTGAGCTAAATCTAAAATATATAGGAAAATTTACAGATCATGCAATATTAGCACATGTCAATATGTAATAGCGGCTAGTATAATAATTATTATAGACTAACGCTTTTTAGTTGTATCCGAGGTTACAATGCATGGCAAATATTATCCGTGTTGAATCCAGAGAGTTGAGAATAGACCAACCGAGCAATTACAAGTGTTTCGTAAGAACCGACTAATAGTAACGCATATACTGCAGTGAAGGGTAGAGAGGTCTGGGCCATGGCTGCTTGTACTAGACCAAGGGGTCGCTCAACATTCGGTTTTGCGGAGGCCTTGCCATATCATGTGTAGCCTATAGTAGGCTAGACTATTAAAAATTGTGTTCCTTCACTGTTCAAAAAAGCGCCTCTGAGATACCTTGTATTTAGAGTCGCTATAAAATGTCCTTTTGTATTGTAGGCCTATATAAGGATAATGATAAACATTCAACCTTTAGCATTATCACAGGAGAGCGAAGCAGCACTGTCGTCTTCAAATGTTCTTTAACATTCCGTATGTCCATTGTACCCGCGACGATTTTACAAAACGTTGTATTGTAGTTTCTATTATTGGCCTTCAATTGTAACTGCAAAGAATGCACGCATTTATTGTGCATACTGCGTGCTTAGACATAATTAAATGGCAGGCCTAATGAATATGCGTGTTCAGTGGATTCATAAAGAGATATATCAGATAAAAACTGAGATTAAGCGATTAATGTGAATAATGTCCGTATACAAGTTATTAAAGTGAGTAGGCCTACAATGCATTTTAAATTTTTGAGCAATAAGTTAAGACTTATATAACTTAGAAAAATTTGTAAGTCTGCAACATGCCATAGAACTGTGGGATACCTTGAAATGGCAAACTGGCAAAACAGGATGTAACGTCGGTTCCGCATCCACATAATGCGCCATCAGCGGCCTACGGAGCCAGTTGTAGAACCTAGACTCTCACTCTGGATTCTGGAACAGTCACAGATCACCTATAAACCATTTTAACGACTCAGCCGCGAGGTGTAAGGTCAGCGCACTATGCATTTTTTAAGAGGTTTTAAAAATTGCATTGAGATGCAATTAACATCTAGGCTATGTTAATCGACTTATTTAAACGTGTTTAAAATAATGATTAAAATATTGACTAGGGCCCATTATACTATAGGCCTAATGATATAATTTGTTACCAAACTATATCTACATAATAAAAGACTATGTGACTTCCTTGTTACCTATGTACGAGTAATCTCCAGCTGTCTCTTTGAGTACCTTTAGTCTTTTTGTCTCTTTACCTTTTTGTTTATCGATTTCTATCACCAGCTGTTACTTTAAGCTGCGGCTCTATTCCTAACTCAGAGATGATGTACACTGTACAGGTCGTAAAATTGGCGTTATTGTATAACGTACATGTAAGTCTACAGTCTTGTTTAACATGTCTATATTAATATATTTTTAAATATATATTAGGTAGCTCAACTGGATGAAGATTGGTTGAACTGGTTGAACAAGACACCAATGTATCTCGTACAAACTCTTATAGACAATGCATCTACATCCATAACTCAACAGTATTACATTTCGGAATGAGACAACGTTTCTTCTACGTGGCTACCTGTTAAAATCTTCCTTCTGATCACCTGCTTCAGAACTCAACTTTATACCGCACACACAATGGGAGGATTATGTGCCAAGGGGTCAAAAACCACCGACCCAGATAAAACTCCATATGGAAAAGGGAAGCCTGCCAAGAAAGGCTCTAAGAAGACAAAGGATGGTGGAGTGGGATCAAAGGCTGCAGCAGCAGTTGACTCTCCAGTTGTTCCCTCAGAACCTGTGGTGCCGGTGCAGAGCCCAAACGTTGAGTGCCCTATTAATGAGAATCCAAACATTGTGAGCCCAAACATTGAGAGCCTAGTCATTGAGAACCCAAAGATTCAGAGCCCTATTATTGAGAGTCCACACATTGAGAGTCCAAATATTGAGAGCCCAGTCGTGATTAATCCAGTCATCGAGCAGGAACCGGCTCCGTCGAATACTACTGATAACAATGTGGTTAGTATAATAAGTATTACATCTAAATTTATTGAGCCAATTTCGACAAAAATCTGTATAAAAATGTTAGTTAGACCTGCCAAGTGAACTGTTGGTAGAAAGGAAGTTAGCCTACGAAATCAATTCTACGTAAAATATGTATGGGTACATAGTAGCCTACATACACAGACCCATTATTACATGTTTGTTGGGCACCCTCTAGCAACTAAATGTTAGGCTGAAAGCCTACGCTTTCTGTGCACGTGTAGCCTACACTGTACATGTGTCCATAGGCGCCGACTTGTAGGCAACTTGGATGCTTGAGCAACCCCAATATTTTATTTGGGGTTGCTCTCAATCATACTGAGCAACTGTGAAGAATCTCATATTTTGCATATCCAGCATTGATTTATTGCTGTAATAATTGCTGTGATTTATTGCTGTGAAACTTTATATTTTATGCCTTGGCCTGGATATTATTTAGCATAGAACGATTGATCCGGATTGATCCCAGTTGTATGAGAGAAACACCACTCTCGCACATGACATCAAATAGTCACACCGAGGCACACGAACCACAGCAGAACGAACCCACCCCAGTCGCTGCTGGTTCCTAACGGCGAGTTAGGACCGCTCCAAAGTAGGACGATAGGGAATCTCAACAGATTGATTGATTAGACGCAAAAAACGTAGAGTATACAGGAGCTGTAATGATATAATTAATGGTATGGAGCAGCTGCCACAATTATCTGAACAACCTTTGCAAACTACTCAACATTTCTCAACTGCTGCGTGCTGTTAACATTACATAGCTTCTCTTAGCAGCTGTAGTAAATGGTACTAATATACCTTTCTCCATTGTATTACCTATTTTAATGTATACATGGCTTTGCGAGCCTATTGGAAAAGTTTACAAAATCTTGTTGCCCTCAGGCTGTGCAATACAATGTCAATTTGTTCATGAAATTTCCATTTAGCAAAATGCCACGTTCAGGTCATACTACATTTGACCATGAGCCAACTCCAACAACGAATTCATACTATATCAAACAATTCAAAAGAACTAAAAAAATCGACTTGACTAAAAGTCTCTGACAGGGTCTATAAATAACTCACGAACTTGGGGAGTCATTGCTATTCCCCGAACCACTATAGATCCTCGCCAGCGGAAACACATGAAGTTCCTGCGTTATCTTTTATCATCAATAATTTAGCAGGGTTTACATAGCACATTAGCTCTTAACTATGTCTCGAAAGCGTTTTTAATAGTCAGTTGTGGAGTAATCTAGCCTGTCGAATGCCACAACCGATCTGGCAGCAGGACAGAACCGATGTATCGAGTTTGTCCGTCCAAATTTTGTACTTTTTTGTATTCCTATAGGCCCTAACAACATAATAACTATATAGTAAACTAGCTATGTGATATCATAGACCCATAATACAGATTATATATAACAATATACATTATGATAATACAAATATATATAACAATATACATTATGATAATACACATTATATATAACAATATACATCATGATAATACACATTATATATAACAATATACATTATGATAATACACATTATATATAACAATATGCATTATGATAATACACATATATATAATAATATACATTATGATAATACACATTATATATAACAATATGCATTATGATAATACACTTATATATAATAATATGAATTATGATAATACACATTATATATAATAATATGCATTGTGATAACATAAATACATGAAGCACATGACATATTGTTGGCATTATAGTATTTTATACAAGAGTCTCAGTGAATGGATGAACGTAGTAGAAGTAGAAATGATCAGACGCACCACGACAGACAGAGAAAAGTGGAACACCATGACCGTCAGCGCTGGAAGCCGGCAGGACACTTAAAAGAAGAAGATAGCATTTTATGACCCTTTTTATTTTTGCAAGATGGTAACACTAACACAGAACAGCTGCCGCTATCTGTTGGCCGATATACCAGCTGCTGGTTTAATGCTCTCACCCATGCATACTCTTATCTTTTTACACAGCTGCTTTACTCTCCCTTTCCCCAGGTCCTTTTCCTTCTCCGCCTTCATTGCAGCTTGAAACAGCTGCAGAAGCTGCTGGAAACAGTTGCAGAATCTGCTTAACCAATCCAAGTTTGCCGTTTACAAGTATTACTGGGAAAACGCGGTGATGTCCTCATAGAAAATCAGCTGGTGTGGTGGATTTGATTGGTCAAATTTGGGATTTCTGTCGAAGACTGCTGTATTTTTAAAGGAGGTCAAATCTTTTATTATTGTCGGGTAGTTAGCCCTAAATCAAGGGTTTCAAATTGAACTGGCCTATATACAAACAGTTCGAGCTGTGATATATTCATAGAGATAAAAAAGCGCCATCTGTTTTCTTGAAATGCTAAAGTTAAAGTAAAACCGTATATAGCGGCGGCGACTTATCTCTACACAAAATGCCATTTCACAAAGAGGCCTAGAGGCTTTTAGGTTACAGTAAATAACACTCCTCGACAGACGAACTGAACACTAAATATATGCGACTATAGCTGTATGAGGCACTAGAGTCCAATGTGCAATACTATAAAACACGATATGCAATGCTAAATATATGATAGGCTTACAAGGTTGCCACATGTATACGACACCTTGCTTACAGTGTGCCACACAGGTCTACACTACACCACACAATGCAGCATGAGCTTATACTGGAGATGAAAAATTCAACGTCCAATTCCTCACACCTAGAGGCAAGGGTGCATGTAGGTACGTCCAAAGAATTAAGAATAAGAAACGGTTCCACGTCAGCAGATGTTTCATAACGCACAAGTTTGTAGCTTATATAAGTGAATTTTAGATCTCAAATCAGCCGAGATGTACAACATTGCCATTTCATTGTTGGCAATACGACTATTTTCGAAAATAAATACTGGAATGCAGACTACAGTATGATTTGCGTATTCTCCAAGTAGGACAAGGCATGCAATATCTGCACAATTCTTGAACCTGCTGGTCAAGCACAAGGCCTATTATAAAGTTGCTCAAGATTTCCACTCGAATTTACATTTCTCGACAGATGGGGGTGAAAAATATCGCAAGAATATTTAAAAAATGACTACATTTACAGCTGCAGCTTAACCCATAGAAATACAAATATGTACACTAAAACAATTACAAGTTTCTCTCTTATGGCTACATTAGTACACTCCGGATGTTGATGAATGTAACTTAAAATATGTTTAAAATGAAATAAATAAATGACGTCATTTATTTATTTCTACACTTTTTACATTACTTTGTATGAATGTTATAATGTTTTTGATTCCATGACGTCATTTATTAATTTCATTTCAAAATATTTTAAGTTTTACATATCGACATCCAGAGTGTACTAATGTAGCCATGAGAGCAAGGATTATTAGTACTGCTTGAACCTTCTAGTATCTATATTAGTATTTCTATGGGATATTATATATTATTATTAGGCAGAGCCCTGGAGATCTAAAAATATCGAAGGAATGTCAAATTTTAATGAATATTTAAATAACAAATATTATCAATGAGAGTGTACGGGTTTTCTGGCAATCGTTGCGAATTTCTGGCAGAAGTAAAATTCAGTCCCCAGAATTATAAAAGTTCCTCTACGTCCAGGCATGAATTTATAGGAGGTGGCTGCATTGCACCATCCTCCTCGACCCGACTGGGGCCCCCTCGACATGAAAATTATTGCAATTTGATCCATTCAAATACCGTTACTTATATTGTACCGTGGAGACTGAACTTTTCTCCATCAACCACGCTTGACCTAACGGTACTACCCCACCCGATAGGATAATATATAGATTCTAACTTACTGTGTTGTGGTTCAAATATTAATTTGCTAATGGAAGAGGAGATAATTATTAAATTGACTAACATAAGAATTTCTGTTTTATTTCTGTAGGCCCTATTTGCGGCTGTTACCATCGTTTACCATTGTCCAACTACACGTAAACTAATTAGGAAGAAACATAGATTATGGTCCAGATATCAAAAACGCAATGACAGAGAAGTGG
>JAQFZF010002101.1:0-12882 GCA_034695365.1 Enchytraeus norvegicus
TGGCGACAAAGCAACATGTCAAAAAATTGTAGGCATTTATAATTTACAATTATTTCGAAAAATTGCGTACGCCGTGGCCGCAGAGTATCAATGAAGTCCCACATAGCGTGCCAGAACTTTGGTATTGAAATGCCCTTTTTGTAGCATGCCAAGTCACGTAATTAGAGGGTCCGTTGTTTATAATGCAACAACGTTAACGTACTTTAATTCCTGGAAATCCTGCAACAATGAGTTTTTGCAATTTACAATAGAGAGAATGCGAACTGTCAACAGTAAAATATTGTTATATATAATGTTGTCATGACTCTGTTTATGTGTTTGGGTACTAGTCTTTGTTCTGCTGCTTTATGAGCAAATGAACCCTCTTAATAATGAAACAGCTGCTAGATAGAAAGAAATTATGTTCTACTTCTTTAATAAGCAAACACCAATGTCTTCATTTTTTATTGAATGTGTATTCCAAGAACACTTTGACGCAGGCAGGAGGTCGTGGGTTCGGTCTCCAGATAGGTCCGTAGGCAACTGATGATCAGACTAATAATAGGCTAATAATAGCATCTTTTATTGATCTCACAGATGGCGAGATAGTCGGGATTCGTTGCCAAATTCGGCTAGCTAGTTACAGTCGATAGAGCGTTTCTTGGTAGGCCTATAATTATGTGCACCCACTGCTGCTATTAAAGCAATGGAGAGTAAAGCAGCTTGCTTAAGACTTCCAACTCAAGGGGTCTCCAAATCTTGGCATTGAACCCGCAACCTCATGATTCAGAGGCGGGCGATCTGTCATCAAACCACCGAGCCTCTTTGGTGTTCTCTCTCTCTCTCTCTCTCTCTCTCTCTCTCTCTCTCTCTCTCTCTCTCTCTCTCTCTCAGTGCACTGTCTAATGGCAGGTCCATGATATATAACGTTTTCATGCCTCTCTATCCCCTGCAGTTAATCTTAGCACCCTTTTCCCACTGAAGGGCTGCGCGGGACTGTTTTTTTAAATAAATTTGTATGCAGTACATCTTGGAGAAGGTATCTTATGAGATGGGTCTTCGCTGCCTTCATCGATGATAAGATTAATAAAAGATGACATGGAAAGTCAGGCATTTTAGCAAAAGCGGTGGCTTTGCAGTACAGTGAATAGAGTGGTTCGCTTCGGCGAAAGTGATTGAAGAGTCCTGGGTTCGATCCCAGATCAGCCTACAAAATAATAACGGTAGCACCTTCGAGTGAGGATGTGTACCGGTGTCTGGTAGGTTAATCGAGTATTTGCGATTGCTGTATTAGTGCCCTCTCAACGACATAGATTATAGATACGGTCAATCAATTGGAAGGCGACTATAAAAATGCCAAGAAAAAGAAAACAAAAAGCCCTGTTAACATGTGCCTCTGTCATATGCTGAAACAAGCCAATACCCTGTATGAGCTTGACAAATTGCTATTTTAATTATATTATAATCCTTTCAAAACGACCTTACCGTGCCGACCGATTCGAATTTAAACAGTGTCATTACTATTTGTACTTTTCTCTTGAAATAATTATTTTATGAAAGAAAAATATGTTCGTGTAATAATGTTAAGATGCTCAATTGTAAAAAAAAGTCAAATCCCAATTTAACTTCCCTGGACTAGCCTCCGGCTAAACAATATGATTGCTCTTCAAACAAAAGAGCTCTGAAAATTATTTTACTATGGGAGGAGGGAGAGTAAGCTATCGTTTAATGTAATACCGTGGAATTCTGGAAAATGTACCGGTTGGAACGTCACATTTATCGATACATTTGCAAACTGGCATCTTGATGTTACGTCAGTGACTGCAGGTAGGGACATCTGAAATTGCCTCCACAAAACTTGATAAATATGCCAAACGAGTAACCGGCCCTGTTGGGTTGAATAATGGGATACATTAAGAATGAATCGTGGCTCGGCCACTCGAGACCGACTAAATTGAAAGAGCCGCCAAAGCAGACCGTATTAATCCTCTGCAAGACGATTGTGAGCCTCTGCCATAGAAAAGAGGTCTCTCGCTGATACCGGGCATGCAGCACAATCTGTCGGCCGATGATACTAATGAAATAAGATTACCAGGGGTTCGTCGAGCCCATAGTATCCATGGGCATTGGAATCACCTTATACCCTCTGGCTAGGTCCCGATACTTAAATTGATTGGTTGATTGATTGATTGATTGATTAATCGATTGAATGATAGATAGAATGATTTAAAAAATTATTTTATTTTATTTACAATCAGAGGGGGCAATGTGACATCCCGCACACTTCAGTTACTACACAGCAGATTGGCTATAGAGATATATCGACCAATCATTGACTGGCACTAATCGTAGGCAGCATAGGTATCAGAGAGACAGTATACGAGAGAATATATTGTAGAGATACACCAACGTTAATGATTGTCGTAATGGGGAATACACCCTTCACAAAAAACTACTAGGAATTGGGCATTAACCCCCTCCCCCCGCCTACAGTAATTGAAGGCTAAATTATGGATACATCATTTATGACAGAGTTAGGGTATAAATATTCGAACGTGAGTGAAATTTCTTTGAGTTACATCTTACGAAAGAACAAGAGACATAGAAAAGGACGAATAAAAAACTTAGAGGTAAATTGTTTGATCGATTTTACCAGCGATTTATAATTAAAGTTTGCAAATAACAGATTCAGTTGTGCTATATTCTACGAGAGTTCAGAATTCACAGAAAAGGACATTAGAGCTAATAAAATAATTTCTGTGAGACATTCTTCGAGATTTGAAAGAAAACTCTGCCAACAACATGTTATCAGCGGCAGTGTTGGTGGTGTGTTTGTTTCTATTGATAGTATTTAAGCTGATTCTCTCATGGAGGATCCCTCCTCTTAAGAACATGAAAAGCCCTGAGGGAAAACCACTCGTGGGAAATGCCCTCCAGATTTCTCCTCATAAACCTCATTTCACCTTCACAAACTGGAGCAAGACGCTTGGCGACATCTACTTCGTTAGAATATTCGGGAAAAATATGATTGTCCTGAGTGGGTTCAACACGATTTACGAAGCCCTGGTAGAAAAAGGAGCGGAATTCGCTGGAAGACCCAGAGGCTATCGTATCGGTTGTATCACCAACAACTTTCAGAACATCGGGTTCTGCAACCCTTCACGACCGTGGTGGCTTTTGAGACGTATTGCGCATAGACAGATGAAAGCTTACGGCGATGGGCTTCAGAAATTGGAGGACATCACCAGTGATCTACTGGCTGAGATGAAACGGGAGATAATATCTGGATGTGAGCTGGGGCCAGTTGATATCAGGTCATCACTGTACAGTGCAACTATGAGCATTGTTTGCGCATTTCTGGTGGGAGAAAGATACCAGAGAACAGATGAGGAATTCCTGTTGTTTCGTGAGATGGAGCGTCTGGGGATCAGACTCATTGCCAGCGCTGGAAAAGGTTAGTTATTTAATTACCGAACTTTATTTATTTATTTATCTATTTATTTATTTTTAAATTTTCACACATTACAGACGCAGATGCTTGTTTTCTTTCTTAGTTGCTGTTTATTTGTGTTATTTTTATTATTTTATCACTCCTGACAAATAGTATCTTTAACTCAAATATGAAGATCAAACATTCAAACTAGTATAAATTATCTGAATGAAATTTGCAAAGGCACATGTCATAAAATCATAATGAACTTAAAAATAGTATTAAAGTAGTAAAAGTAGTAACAGTAGTAATAACAGCAATAAGTACTAGTAGTAACAGTATATATATGTAACAGTAGTAAATAGTAAGCAGTAATAACGGAGAAGCTTACTAATATTTAATATTGTACGTACTGTGTGTAAAAGTCTAACCATATTCATCATAATAATAAAGCGGTGTAATAGAAAGTTAGAACAAATTTATGAAGAAATTTGCCAATATTGAGCGTGCAGTATGCAAACTTGTTAACATAATTATTCATAATAATAATAAGGCATAATTCGCAAAAATTATCAAGATTACTGAAATTAAACATGCAGCATGTCAAACTTAAAAAAATTTATCATCAACATATAGAGGTGTGGATGTGTGGGGTTAGCTTTCAATTCTTATAATCTCTCTGCCGGACTGCCTAACTTAATTTCCGGTCAGTTTCCTGTAGGAAATTGTGATAATTTGTAAAATGACAGCATAATGGAGAAGTTTATTAATATTGAAGAATTAAAGAGGTATACTAAATAGGGTTAGTGAAAATAAAGTGCTAATCGAAACGATATAGAGAAGAAAGAAGATTTGGATCGGCCATGTCTTGCGTGGTGAAGGAGATTATAGAAGGAAAGTTTGACGGAAGGAAAGTTTGACGGAAGGAAAGGACGAGGACGAAGCCGTCTAGGAATGTTAGATGATTTAGAAGAAGGTGGAACATATGATGTCATGAAACGAAAAGCTAGCGCTAGAGAGTTATGGAGGAATTGGAGTCTCAGGACCTGTCACTTGGCAGAGCACTAGATAGATTGAGTATAATTTAAATTTTCAGAGCCGCACATGTATCATATGCCTACTTCAATTCTACGTCAATTATTAGTCTTTTATTCTCCATATATTTGATGAAATAATGCAAATACAATTCATGCGTACATTTTAATTCATATTTGTATTTCCTTATTCATAACAGGTGCCGAACTCGATGCATTTCCTTGGCTGAGACATTTTGGCAATGACACCTACAAGCAAATCTCCAGATTCATGAAGCTGAGAGATAATCTCTACAATAAGTTAAGAGATCGAGTCCTACAGAATAACGATGCTGAAGGAGGCTGTGACGGAATCCTTGCTGAAATCATAAGAGCAGCCAACGATCCTGAAAGTCAAAGCCGAATCAGCTCTCCATATGACGCCAACAAAGGTAAATTTGACCCGGAAGCTGACGTGGCTTTCAACGAAGAATACGCCAAAGGCACTTTTGTCGATCTGATTTTAGCCGGTACCGCCTCAACAACCAATCTAGTCTACGCTTTTATCAATGTAATGCTACACTATCCTGAAGTCTACGAAACCGTTCAGGAAGAAATCAGCATGGTTCAAGACAGGAAGATCTTGGAGAAAGATGAGATAAGTGGGAACAATAACGAGGAATTTCGAATGTGTTTGTCGGACAGAGCGTCTATGCCCTACATGCAGGCATCGATCCTGGAGCTACTTCGCTTTGTGTCTATTGCCCCGTTCACCGTGCCCCACGTGGCACTGGTGGACAGCAGCCTGGGAGGCTGTGATGTGCCTAAGGGCACAGAGGTCTTGTGTAACCTGTGGGCTCTTCACCATGATGAGAGACTGTGGGAAAACCCGTGGGAATTCCACCCTGAGAGGTAACACATCTATTTTCTGATACTTATTGTCCTGTAAAGGCTAAAAGGGTAAAAAAAAACCGAGCTTAACGAGAGTTGCGCGGTATAACGGGTACATCAGTGACGGATGAGCCCTGGGATTCGAACCGTGAAGCTGTCCAAAATGCAAATCGAGTCGGTCGCTAAACCGATGCACTAGTCCTACTAACTAGTCAGTTGGCACATGCTAGCGCATCATTCTATTTTTCATGCTGAAGATACTGACTAATAATAATACAGTTCAATCAGGCAAACCCTCTCCACCTGAAATTATATATATTTATTTCAGCACAAAAGAATGGTTTTGCAAATGTAAAGTCAAATCAAGCAAAACATTTACTAGATATCACGTTAATATTCTAGTAACCAGATATTTATAAAGTTGGTTTTATTGATATCTTGTCATAACTTGATATATAGCCAGTTCAGCATATAACAGATTAACTTGAGAGTTAAATTTATCATATTTTCAAAATATTATTTTGTTGCTTCTATATTCTAAATTCTCCATAAAAGATTTACATGAGATATGGAAATATCGCCATTAGAATGATGAAACGGCTGTTAATTCACATTGATTATTATTTATTTTAGCTATCATATTCTTTATGAAGGTATTGTAACGAATTTCCGCTGATATGCTGTTACTAACATAATGTCTTTGGGTCAGGAAGCATCAGATGCTTGTTAAAGACCCATGCAATTACTCGCACTGTTCAATCAATTGCAGCTTACTTAATTAACTAACTGTACTCATGTAGTACTACTACCTTAATAGTTTTAAATACATCAAATCATCTTTCAATATATTTTTTTAATCTTGCTATAGTTCTCACATTTATAAACATCCGCAGGCTTATAGACATTGATATCGTCGACAGATGGTGAGACGGACGTTAAATCAATAACGATAAATTGATTGATTTATCACAGATTCCTGGAAGGTAATAAGGCTGACGGATACTCATTGATCTCCGCTGACCACCCTAACAGGCGCCACCTGATGGCTTTTGGTGGAGGACCCCGTCGTTGTACCGGAGAGAACTTTGCCATGAACCGTCTGTTCCTGGTCCTCACGAGCATCCTAAAGGACCTTCACTTCACCGTGGACCCAAACCACGGTCTGGTCTCCATAGACCCTCACACGTATGAGCTGGGGATAGCTTTCTACCCACTGGACTTCACTGTTCTAGTCAAGCCGACCAAGTACTACAAATAAGAATCAAGGGTGAGCGTATAAATCTACGCGTAAACTGTGTCATGAAACTATAAAGATTGGCGCTGATTTATTGGGGCTGGCCGATAGAGGGGGGGGGAGGCGAGGCCCACTGATTGGATAATTATTACAAATTAATCCATTAAAGTAACTATTTTTTAGCATGGCCCCTCGATAAGAAATGTGTGCAAAAAATATTGGCCCCCTCCTTAAAATCCATAGATCCTCCAGTGTACAAAAATGTGACAAATGAAATTACGTATTTTCACTTTGCTGACCATACACAACTGTTGCGAAATTAGTAACTTTCAAAATTACTTTAAACACTTAGACCGTTTGGTACTTTGTGGAGAGAAGCTGTTATAAGCTTAACCCCGATCTTTTGCCACGGTATCGTTCGATTGCGTTGAGCCGTCTTGAAGAGATGCCTAGTGCTTCTGAATGTGGACGGAATGCACACTCAAACCTACCTAAATCGATAACGAAATACTGCAGTATAGTAAGGACCTTAATTGCACCATGGACCCCAACCGTGGACCCCAACCGTGGACTGGTCTCCATAGATGTTGTTGTTGCTCGCCCCGGGTGTCATCCGTGCTGCTGACCTCTCTATTCTCGTTACTGGTCTCCTTAGATTCTCACGCCCACGGAATGGGTAAAGCTTTTATCCCCTGAACTTTTCTTGTTGTTTTCTTATTGTTTTCTTTTGAAGCCTGCCAAATACTTCAAGAATGGAGGAATAAAGCTGACGATTATATTTATCAACGAATGCCTAACATGATTGGCATAAAACGAAGTGCTACAAGACTGGTCACTTTAAATCTAAGCATTAGTACAAGGTATGAGATGCATTATGTGAATTTTAGCGAAGTCTAACGAATAAGGTGTTCTCTAAACGTGACAAAAAGGTATCTAATGGTAGCAGTATATATTCTTTCTGTAGGCTTCACGATAACGCCTGAATCAATCAATCGCTCAACTTTCCACGACAATTTTAAGTTATTTGTTGTCATTTATGAGGAACATCTATATTAATTAACAAGTAACACAACTGATCTCAGAAATGTACATATTGACTTATTTTATCATGTCTATTCTGATACAGTAACCTTATAGTTATTATTACCGTGAAGTGAGGCTAAAGTGGTCATTTTTGAAAGAGCTCTAAAATGTACCCTGATTAATTTTTAATCTCTACTCTGACAAACATTCTAAAGACAAATGAATGTTTGTTAGAGCATAAATTAATAAACAAAATTTATCAGGAAATATTTTAGAACTGTTTCAAAATTGATAAAAGTAGCCCCATGCTGAATAGAGTACCATAGCTCCACTTGTCGGGTATTAGGCCTACTATTAATATATTTACTATTAATGATGTCGCGCTTATGTACTTGATTACATTGATACTTGCTGCTTGGATGTTTTGTCTTAGTAATGTGTAAACTGTAAAGAATTAGGTTTGATTTCTGTGTTATAGACCAATTGGTCGAAAAAATTCCAGACTTGCAGAGGTCGAGGTTGGCACTCGGGTTGTGGCCTTTTGATGCAGGGTTACTTGACTCTTCGTTGTCCATTTAGCGCTACTGTGGCATTGTGCATAAAGCGGCGCTTTATTAATGTACTTATTATTATTTTAACTCGGCATCTGATCAGTTCAGTTATATGAGTTTTTTACATATTTGATCCGAGAAATTTGAAAATCATCTACATTTGTGCTTAAGGTACTATTGAGACAACTGTATAAAATAAGGAAGAAGGCAATGGGAAACCATCTCAGGCTCTCAGCAATGCGGCAGTAATTTTACTCATTGTAAAAGCATCAGTGTGTGCCAATAATATGATAAATGATATGATGTGCCTGACATCGTGATGATGAAACGCACGAATGAAATCAGATGATGAAACGGACGTTAAATCAATCAATCAATCAATCAATGTGGATTTAATGTCCGGTTTCTCACCCGAAGGCGATTTCAGCGACGTTTCAAACAGCATATACAACTACAGACTGCATCCAACCACCAGAACGCTCCAGCAAATGCGCAAACAGAAAGAAAAATGCGAGGTCCATAACAGTGCAAGCCCATTATCCAAGGCAAGAAGGTCTGTTACAACAGATCTACGGTAGGAAGAGATGAGTTTTTAGCTTGCCCTGGAAAGTAGTAATGCTTGTACAAGATCGCAAATCTTGTGGCAAATAATTCAATATCGTTGGAGCAGCATAGCTGCACGAGCGTCTGCCTATTGATATAAGGGTTGATATAACATTCAATAAAAAATTTGATTGTGATCTTTCTATCATTGCCTTCCATAGTGTCTGTTTTTGTTGGCTCTTAAACAATGCGGTTTTAAAAACAGTTTTCCGGACAGACAATGTATTGTCCGGATAGACACTATTCCGTTTTCTGGACACACTATGCAAATTCCGGACAGTCCGGACAAATTCCGTACTGTTGGCAACCCTAGTCGATAAACAAGTAGGCTAAGATACCTGAAGTAGTAATAAGAAATGATAAATTTGAAGCAAATTTGAAGCAATTTTTCACTAACTTAGCCTTGTCAATCATTCACTATAACAATCTAACATTCTTTTACAATCATCTTGTACTACTTTGCTTGTACCACCCATCAACAGCAGATGACGATTATCGTCATCTTTCATCTCACTAACACTTCATGACCTAATCTCTCAATCTTAGCACCTGCCAAACTACTGCCTCTTATCACTTCTCCATTCTGAAACTGTTGCTCATTGTTAACATCTCTAACCATTGAATCTCCAATTATTCTAGCGTGTTTAAAATTATCAGTGGCCTCCTCCAATACAACAGCAGCTGATTTGCAACACCCGTAGTCTTTACTTTATATGTTCCTAGCACCACGTAATCATTATCATCATCTATAACATATACGAAGCAAGCATCCTTTATGTTTTTCTCTCCATGACCTTCAACCTATGCTATCTTAATAACTGCTGTGAATTCAACATTGTTGCTTCCTAAGACACTTTCAGGCTGCTTGGTCTGATTTTACTTACAACTTCTTCCACCTTTCTCCATTATGCTCTTCATTTGGCTCACCCGGCATCGGCCACTCATTTCTTGTCTCTTTCATATGCATGTCTATTTTAACGGAACGGCGGTCGCTGGCGCCGTCGCCGTCGGCCTGGCGGGGAGTCGAACCCCTCGGCCCAGCACCACCGTCCTTACTTTCACTCAGGGTTCCATTGGTACACAGGACGAGGTTGTACACCTGCTCAAGTCAGGAGTCGAACAAGGCTCCGCGTCGGTCAGACTAATTAGTTCTGATAATTAGTTCTGATATTCTAAGCATTGTAATTGATAATAATCATATTAACAGAGTTAGTCATATAAAGTTTCTTGGCATTTTTATAAATGAAAAATTGAATTTTAAACATCGTGTCAGTTGTCTCATATCCAAAATGAACAGTGTCAGGGGCATGCCTTATAGCAGAAGAGATCTTCTTCCCAATTCTTGCAGAAATAATCTGTACCATGCTCTTGTATATCCACATATTCAATATGGTATTGAAATATACAGTCAAACGTATAATAATATAATTTGATCCGCTGAATATTGCATGCAATCATGTCCTTAGAACCTTGCAAAACGTGGACAGATATTCTAGTGCAAAAATAATTTATTGTAATTATGACATTTTGCCTGTTAATTTATTAAGTAAATTACGTATTTGTAAATTAGTTTTCAAAAGTCTAAATTGCCATGATTCTATGCCTTCCTCCACCAGCCATCTCCTTTGTTTAAATCAAGTCTGTCACGGATATCCCACTCGAATTTGTAATACCCCAACTACTTATTCAAGAAATCCAATCGTGCATTATTCTAATCTTTTGTAAATACTTGTTGCACATTTAAGAACGACAATTTATGTTATTTATTTATTTATTTGTCTATTTATTTATGTTATTTATTATGTTATTTTATTATTTATTTACAGTTTTATGAACGACATTCCAGTTAGTATTAGAAATTGTTCTTCACCCAATGTTTTCACAAAATCTTACAAAAAACACCTGTTCGACAGCTGGAAGTAGATATGTGTATTGTAGGTTATACATCAGATATATTTTATTGACTAATCAGACGCTATTTATCTCCATTTCTTATTTTATTGATAAAGACAGTATGTGGTTAGCTTTTATATTAATTTTATGCCTGACGTCGTCGTCAGTTGATGCAGCGGACGTTGAGTTCGCTTTGATTAACTGATAGGGTAATTAATTAATTGATGTTTATGCACGCATGCCTCCTTTTTGATTTGACAATATTGCTTTTATCTATGTCTGTTAGTTTCGTCGGTAGTCAGCTAGATGGAGCGCGATGCTCTTTCTCATGGCCGACTTTTGTGTTGGTTTGCTATATATACATTTCTGTATATGTGTATGTCAATTCAATAAACATAGTTCTCTATATGTTTGACGCTTAAGGGTGAGCCATGAAACCCTCCTGATGAAGGGATAGATGGTGTTGGCACCACAGCTGGCATCCTGGGTGTGCAACAACAACAATAACGTGTTAATTTGTATGTTTGTTGACTTGTGTGTTTGCTTGACTATGGGCCAATTATATCAGTTTCTGAATAAACATAGTTCTCTCTCTCTCTCTCTCTCTCTCTCCGTCAATTGGTTGCAATTTGTACATAGTTGGTGACTGCTTCAGTAGCTTGTTATGGTTAAGGACGGATCTGGCTTAGGCCTATAATCGTTATTAATCAACAGTGAAGACGGCGACACCTTGTCGCCAATTTAATATAAATTTAAAGTGTATTCTGAAAGCGCTTAGCAACGGGATCATATCCGAACTGGAAATCAGTTCGAAAATTAACTGACTCTCAGTCAGTTCATTTTGACTGGGAGCACAGTTGCCTACCATCGAGTTGCCTACTCGATGACACAAGGACACAGTTGCCTAGGCAACTGTGTCCTTGTTAATATTGGAACATCTTACCTGGCATATATGGTGCCTTGCAACCACACGCTTCTACCATCTGCATAGTCCTACACTCCAGTCTACACTTCGCTGAGGTGTAGTCTTCAGATGAGTTGTAGTATTGAAAAGATTTATTAGAGCAGGTACCCCAGGGTACCGGTAAACTCTTTGTCTGAAAATAGTCAATTTGATTATAATACAGGAAAGAGAAAGAGAGAGTGTGTCAGAGAGAGAGAGAGAGAGCGAGAGAGAGAGAGAGAGATTGAGAGAGTGAAACCGAGAAGAGAGACAAAAAAGAGAGAGTGATCAGAAGACCCACTTTAATACCAACTTTGGCACATTCTCGGTGAATAATTAGGCCTACTCCATCTATTCATAAATAGTTATATCTACGGTAACATAAGTAGCCTAGACCTACAAGCCTCCAGCTGAAAGACTCAGATTTAAATTGTACGTAGATCACATTTTTTAGAAAATATCAATCAATAGTAGGCTAGGCCTACTACACTGTGAGGCATAAAAAAGGCACCAAAATAATTTTTATCATATCTTCCATAAATGTCAGCCGATTTGCATAAAATTTCGCTGGGATGTTTCGTCAATAAATTTGCTACACAGTGATATAAACATTTACTACATGAATTATTACCAGCTTCATACTAACTTGCGAAACTTTACGTCAATAATCTCTGTGTAACGTAGATACAGATTAGCTGTATCGTTTTCTACTTATACTATTTATAACTCTATAAATAATTATAAGAAACGACGTTTATAACATATAGATAGCAACTTACTATTTAATACGGGATAAATATCTAACACACAGAGTTCAGCAAGAAGAATGAGAGAATCAGAGAATAAAGAGAATAACAATAAAGAGACTCTTTAACAATAAATAGTCTACATTAAAGAGAATCCTACTGAGGTGTGTAATCTTACAGAAAACTGTAAATAATCACAGTTGAAAAGTAAGATCAGCTTAAATAACCTTCTCATAATTATAAGTACAGGTTCATAAACTGGGCCAATATGGCATACATATCTGCACATTGTAAATTCAAGTTCAAACAAATTCAATTATTAGCCTACACCGTGAAACGCACAACTACACGCCCACTCAATGCATAACCATAGCTCGCTTGTTAACTACTGTAACTCTATCATTAATTTATCAAATCCTGTATATGGAAGTACAAATTTAACAAATATCATCACGAGCTGAACGCTTAATTTAAATTAATTTCTTCAGATTGTATTTGTTCTTGTAAACAAACAAATTCACCTATCTATGCTTCCCTTTGTTTACACACAGGCTTGGAGACGCTTTGTTAGGCCTC
>JAQFZF010002102.1:0-12881 GCA_034695365.1 Enchytraeus norvegicus
GCATCAAACTTTACCTGTGATACAATACAGTACAACTAACATATACACCACACCTCGGTCCCTCTGTCGTGCATCAACCTTTACCTGTGATACAATACAGTACAACTAACATATACACCACACCTTGGACCCTCTTTACCTGTGATACAATACAGTACAACTAACATATACACCACACCTTGGCCCCTCTTTACCTGTGATACAATACAGTACAACTAACATATACACCACACCTGTGTCCCTCTGTCTGGCTCCAAAGTTTACTTCACCTGAGATACAATTTTTACATTTAAACAATTAAGCAATTGATTATATGAAAGGTTTAGGTATAGAAAATTCAACATACACAGGTGGAGACTTAGGGGAAATCAGGGCGAGGGGGATTTATATAATTGATACAATACAAATGGTATAGTATTATCATCAATAGAAATACTTGTCTGAGACATTGTTAAGATGCACTATACACAATCTACTTGATTGATTGATAGTAAATAATTACACGAGCGTCTCGTATGAGGGCTTCTTCTTCTTCTTTCACTTTCTCAGTGATATCTGCGGCCCGACGACGTATCAGCGACTCCACAGTGAACAGAGCATCTTGATGATGAGCCTTTATAGTCTCGAGACACTTTATACGCTTGTTGAGGTCGTTCAGTGACCCGACGATCATCATAAACTCTGACTTGAGAGTGGCACGACACTTATCTGCCGCAGCAGGGTCAGCCGCTGTCATCTGGTGACTGGAGTCATGACTCATTACACACACCTTAAAATCAATAAATCAATCAATTTAGCTTAAAATTCTATGTCTTCAGATAACATGTTATCCAGTGACTGGAATCATCACCCAATACACACCTGGTCTGTAAATCAATCAATAAATCAATCAACCAATCAATCAATTAAATAGCTTAAAATTCTCTTCAGTAAACATGTCAGATTAACAGTGATACAAAACTAGATATATATTAAATAACCTATAATTATTAATTAATATTATTCATTCATAGGTCTATTTAAGAAAACAATAAAATCATCAGATCATGTTCTATAAGTACTACTATATAATTACTATTATATATATCTGTTGTAAATATAAAGACTAAATATAAAGATAATATAAATGGACTTGCACAGTGCTTAACCACAGTGGTGACCACTGTTCTCATCCAGAACTCCAGAGCAATTTTGTGACTTGCTAAGTTCTGTGTTTGAGTGAACCAATTATATTGCTTGTGCTGTGAGATGCATCCCTGATATCATCGTCAGATGATGAAATGGAGGTTAAACCGTATTGTGTTGTAAATACTTCTAAATATTGTAAGTCAACTTACAGTGCACAGCAGAGTATGACAGGTCTTGCACACATATTTTACCGCCTGCAGCTTATGAACCTGACAGATCACTGTGGAGGAACTAGCGTCCGACTCACCAGAGCGCAGCACATTATGTCCCGCAAACAACCCAGAGTTACTGTGTTTGACAACACATGTGTCGCAGTACCACATGAAGCAATCCACACAATGCGCCACAGCCGGTGGTGGTGCAGCCGTCGCACCAGCCGTGCTTCCCTGTTGAGCCTTGCAGGCATCACAGAGTTGCATCTGCAACGCTGGAGGGGAAGCGGGGGAAGTCTCCCGCGGCGAATCCCCAAATCCAGTTCTGATAGCATCACGAATCTGTTCGATTCTATAATCATGAGGGAGGCCTTCGACACCTTGTTGAGGAAGAGTGGTGGGTCGCTTGCACAAGGGACAGGTGATTTCTCTTCTGAAAGTGAGGCGAATACCTTTCAGACAGTCGGTGCAGAATGAGTGAATACATGCTAGGGTCCGAGCCTCCACGAGGGGGTCGAGGCATATTGAGCAGGTTATAAGCTCGTCCAAACGATTCCTACCAGTTGCTGGTCTCCCTGGTACAGCCATTTTATTTGTTCGCTCTAAATTTTATGTTTAAATCTGAAATAAAATCAGATACAAAATTATAGAAAAACCAATGAACCCGAGTTAAAAGTCCATCGAAATGAGTAAAAGTTCGTCTCCTACTCAAGACACATTATTATGATAATAAGTTAAATCATTTTTCAAATCACATATTTAATTGTCAAATTGGCTAAAGCATATAAGGAAAACATATAAATGAACAAAATATTAAACATCTGACTGAAAAACAATTAGGAGTAATTATGGGTTATGTGCAATTGGATTATGTTGATTTAAAATACTTCCCCCTTTAAGGCAACGCTTCTTTGTAAAGCTTTAACACAAAAAACTTAATCACCACAACAACTCTAATACCACACAAAAGAGCCGTCACAAATAAGATTAGAAGTGTATACAATACAATACAATGTGGGTTTAACGTCCGTTTCCTCATCTGACGACAGGAATAGAAGGTTTGAGATAAATTATACTACTTTATCTGCACTTTTTTCTACGGTACACTGCGAATTTGTGCGCAGTGCAGACGACAATACTAAGCATCTAGTTTAAATGCATAGTTATTACTATATATCATTTTTTTCAATTCAATTTTTTACATTCTTGTTAAATTCTCTACAAATTTAAAGTTTATAACAACCTTGCAAAAACCTTTGTTTACAAAATCTGCTAAAGACAGGCACTAAATACAGAAATGATCCAAACTTTTCACAAAAATTTCAACTAAAATTCCAACCCTCAAAAATGACAACATCTAACAGTATGAAAACAAGACAAAACCTATGAACAGTAAAACACATGTCCAACAGTAAAACAACGGTCCCAAGAAAAAATCAAGAAAACTCAGTCCAATGATTAAGGTTTCCCGTTTAAGGGAAGGCAGGTTTACGAGTTATCATAGCCATTATGGTAATAACAATAATTCTGTGTCCAATAACAAGTATTGGTCGTCGGTCCTTTAAATTTTAGACAGAAGTTTATTCTAGGCTGCCACAATGATTGTACATGTAATAGGGTAATAAGTTACTGTTCGTTGCCAATTTAGCTAACAGTATAGAATAACAGTAGGATTAGTCTCCACGGCTCAATGTTTAGCGTGTAGGCCAGTTTATTTCGAATATTTAGCACATGAGGTCTGCATTTCGATTCCCGGTAGCGTCAATCAGAAAGTAAAATCTGGGATGTTCAACGGGTAAACCAAGCCCTCTATCACTTAATTTGGTTGGTTAAATGGAAGCAATTAGTCACACAGTGTTAAAGGTTCGACCCAAAACAGTGACGGTTCTAGGCCGTGGCAATGTGGACCCCCAAATATTTTCTGGCCCCCCCACATATTTTCGTGACCCCCAAATATCCTATATATTATAGATAACGGAAGCTTTGCAAAAAATATTTAGGGGGCCATGGTCCCCCAGTATTTTGGTCTATAACCGCCACTGCTACAGTGGCGTCGCCAGAAAATTATTTAATGGGGGGGCAAAGCAAAATTTATGAAGGGCACATTACGCTATCAATAAGCATGTGCTAAAATGTTGCGTGTCAAATCTTGGGGGGGGGGGGGGAAGTTGGGGGGCACAAATTTTCTAGGGGGGGGGGGGCATTTGCCCACTGGAACCCCCTTGGCGCCACTGCACTGCTCCCAAAGTCTAAGACTTCATCTGTGATTGCTAAAGCTGTTTAACCGATGCGGCGATGCCCCATGCGGCTTCGGTTAAGCTAATCACCTGCTGTCAATAAGCGCATGAAAGCAAATTCCAGGCTAACATGTCATTGATGATGTATTTGGAAGATGAAATTCACGTAAAACTCTGATCTTTATTAACAATTAGACCGGAGACACGTCAATGCAGGTAAGCACAAGTTATCACAAAATATATCATAATTATTGACAGCTTTATTAGAGTTATAGACACTTTATAAATGCACCAAGCACATAACGCCGATAAATGCTCTGTTACAAAGCCATTGCAAGCATTAATTATTAAGCCAGCTTGACCAATTGAAGAATTAACAATAGGCCTGCTTAGGAGTGACAGATTTAAGAATTGAGCACATAGTTGACTTTCCTGACATCATCCCTAGATGACACAACGGACGATAAACCAATATTATTATTATAATCTGTACGGTAGTAATGAACAAACCGCACCCTACAACAATAAATTAAGACAGTAAAACAAAAGAAGTTTGTCATGCACAAATCAATCAATAAATATATATGTCAGTAGTGACATGTCAATCAATTGCTAAATCAATCAATCAATAAATAGTATATTTTGTCAGTATCAGGACATAGCCAGTGGGTATGACGTGATTCCCGTGGCAATGGACCAGACGAATCCCGGTAGAGCTGATCTCATCAATGGTATCGGCAGACAGAATAAGCGCTGCATACCCGGGATCAGCGAGAGACCTCGTTTCTTTGGTAGAGATTCTAAATCGCTCTGAGAAGGTATAATTCTTTCGCTGCTATTTCAATCTAGTCAATCTCGAGTAGCCGGGTCACGATTCATTAATTTCTTTAAAAATCGTTTTATACGAAACCACATGGCTGTTTACACTCAGGGTAATTAAATTTAATAATGAATCAATCAATAATAGGCTATGTATAGTATGTATGTCAATCAATTAATAAATCAATCAATTAATAAATCAATCAATTAATAAATAATATGTGTCAATCAATAAATAAATAAACCATTCAATAAATTAAATTTATGTAAATCAACTAGTAAATCAATCAATCGATAAAAATACATTATGTCAATCAATTAATAAATCAATCCATCAACAAGCAAAGAAGATAGGCACTAATGTATATCTACATGTAAACAAGCAAATAAAAATTCGATCAGATATTCAGTTAATTAACTCAAAGTTACTGTAGGCCTACAGTGCTTTACTTACGGAGAGGGCCACAATTTGCCCCTGCGACTCCCATAATAGCTGCAGATTTGAGGGTTTCGTTGGCTCAACACCCAAATTAGGCTAACTTTAGGGGTCAGATGGCCTTAATTTGGCCCAAATCACGACTAAGTTACAGCATTTTTTATTCCTGGTCAACCAAAGCTCTCTCTGAGCTCCGTAATAATTTTCTTATACGATTTACTGCTTGTACGTGCGATTTATCAAGTGGTAAAACTAATAAAACACTAAAACAGCAACTAAGAAAGGAAACTAGCAAGTGCGTGTGTCATGTGTGAAAAAATAGGCCTACTGCGTGACTGAGCACTGCCTGCGTGACTGTTATCTGAACTGCGTTCTTATAGTAACTCACACTACAAAGAAATTATATAAGGTAACTGTTATCAAACTATCTATCTATCTATCCAGTGCTCTGCCACGTGGTTCAAGACAAAAATTCATACACACAATCAACTATCTCGCTCTTCAATGAGCACACCATCGACCAACCTAATAAGTCCGTCTCGTCACAAAGGCTTTGCTTTTTCCACACCTAAAATGATGCCTTTGTTCAAGAAAAATATAGGTTTCTGAAGTGGTTTTCCATTGCCTTCCTCAGTATCTGCGTTAGTCGGCTCTTACGAAACACGTAGAGCTATCGGTTGGACTATTTTCAAATATCCCGAACCCAACACGGGAGGTTATTACACTACAAACAACAAATATTACACGGTGTATCATATTGCGCATTACAAATTCTTTTACATGTACAACTAAAATTTGTGCATCACACGTTTAGCATTACAAAAGTGTTAAAGTACATAGGCACTACAGTTTAATTAAGAATATTTAAAAACAACCTTCATAACTGTGTGCAACCGTGCGAACTGCCGGAGAGTTTTTTTCAGTTAATTTTTCAACCTCAATAATTCAGAGCAAATATATGAATTGGGAGGGGGGGGGCTTCAGATTTGAACCCCCAACCCTCGTTCATTGTCCAATTGACCCACCCTCGATTTAGAAATTTATGCATATTTCATCCATTAAAGTACACATTTTGTACTCTTGGCCTTCCTCAATTTACCATTAACCTTTAAAAAATTTGTCGTAAGGGTAAGGCTCATAAAAAAGTTTATGCTTACGATCCTTCAAAATATGACAAAATAACGAGATCAAAGCGAATGGAAAAGGGTTGTCGCTCACTTCGCTCGAATATTTGTAATAAAGCTTTCAAAAACAGTGCATGAGGAGAGAGAAAATAATTTTTTTATTCCTCCAATTCATTTTTCACAATTCGCACCCTGCTTCATAATAATACTACGTTATAATAATTCACAATCTCTTATTACATGTTTACAACAAGTCTTCAGACGCTCATACAGGCACGAAAGGCATTAACAGTTTATGAAGCTACTAAAGATCATCTGACCTAAATATTTGTTAACTACACTGAAACAATACGAACTGTCAAAATGCTTCGACCTAAACAATCGACATGAAAATGTCATGATATAATGTCACATAATTCAATAGAATGATCTATGATGAAAGGCACCATGAACTAGGCCTGCTAATTTAATATTAAAATATAGAAATGTATCTACAACTCGCAAGCCAGCCGGTATTGCCATTCTAAATAAAATAATTGCAGAAACGAGGTGCACTAGTTCAATGAGGCCCAGAAAGGGCAATAATCGTAAATATAGAAACTATTTTTATTTCAAGAGTCAAGATACGTGTAGCTTAGTGCAAAGCTGATCAGTAACATAAAGCATTCGTTGCAAGTGTTTTGTCTGCAGGCAATAGAAAAGCAAAGCAAATTGAGAACAACTAGGAATTTGATTAAACTGGTACCACCACCAATGAAGAGAAAGCTTGATCAAAGTGCAGAAACTCAGAATGACCGCTTTATAGCAAAATAAAACTACTAATAAATAATAATCGTTAATAAACGAAATCCATTAAAATACAATATAATACAAAAAGGACGTGTTATAGCGCCTCTATATAAGAAGTATCTCAGAGGTGCTTTTTGAACAGTGAAGAAAAAAGTCGCCTACTCTGCCCTAGGCTACAAACAATGTGTCACGATTTCACAACATAACAGTATCGTTAAATAATAATATAATCATAGCAGGTCTACAAAAACATATTGAACATGTTAAGAAATGTGTATTACACTATAATAGGGCATTCACTCAGACTATAGCATTTACACCTATATGTCATGTAAGTCCTACAAAAACAAGTCAAAACAAATTAATTGACTCCATACAAGATAACAATTTACGAATTACAGCAATGCGTTAAATTTACATCCTTTACAACTCAAAATAACACCAGTTAACGTTTAATAGCAAATTGTTCTGATAGAATTAACAATAGTTAACTATGTTTAGCTAACTATTGTCCAACACTGGTAACTAATAGAGCCATCATGCTTCATGGATACACAAGTCGTTTTAAACGGGTAAGACCGCACAGGAACATTTGAGCCATGCGAGTCACCAAAAATATGAAAACCAAGAAACAAAATGTTGATAATAAAATTGTTTGCCTATTTCATGTACACATTTACAAGTACACAAATACGAAGTACAATGTTTACAAATGTACACATATGATGTACAGTTTTGTACACATATGATATAAATTTATATGTACACGTATCACAAATTGCAGTCAGAAATTGCTACAATTGACAATATTGCTATACGTAACCGGTTGACGTCTCACACTTTGCCATGGGAAGAGGAAACGGATGCTAAATGCACATCATATTGATATTGTTGTAGTGTAAAGTTTCCTGATGTCATTGTCAGATGATGAAATTGGCGTTAAATGAGCATTGATTGTACTGTTGTTGTTCAATGAACGAGATCAGACTAAGAATATAAACTAAAGAAATTATAATAAACGGACTGGATCACAGCAGACAAGTCTTGAGATTCAAAGTTTCATCAGCTTCGAAGTGAATTGAACACATCATCTGAGTTTAAAGTGAAGCTTCTTAGCAAAATAGCCGACGCAGATCGATGAAGTGGTTAACTTGGTTACCACAGAATCGAGTGACGGCTACTGGCGCGGGAAAGACTACCAGGTCAATCAACAAAATATCTCCACACCCTTTGGCACTGGTGCGTATCGGTGCCTGGAAGGTTTATCATGTACCTGCATTAGCAGGATTCCGGCGCTATCAAAAGGCAAAGGTACGATTAATATTGGTGTAATAAAAAATAATTTTAACACAAAAATAGGAACGAAGAAAGAAAACTAGCACGTGCAATGTTGTGCATATGTCATGAGTGAAAATATACAGATAAAAAAAGACACAATAATGGTCATCTTGCTGGATCAGAGCAAATTTAAAGTCAGTTAAAATACTTACTATAGCCACTTTATGGGTGGTCCTAGGGTACCAAAAATGCCCTGATGAGATGATTCTTAGTTGAGAAAGTGGACAATCTTTAATTCTAAAATTTTATATTTTAAAACTTAACATTGCCTTAGAGGCTAAGAGTCAAAGCAGGGGCAACTACGACAATCGTAGTGCAGACAAATAATGAAATTAAAATCATTACTCAAATGATGAAAATTGACGGCATAACAAAATTTAATTATAATTAATCATTAAATTGCTTGGTTATTGCAATATATTTTGTCACAGCTACTTTTAAGTTGCAACTTCTCTCTCTTTCTTTCTCAGTTCACTGACTAACGGTCCATGGCATATAGGCCTAACTGTATAGTTTGTGTGCAATATATTCTTGGAGACAATTTTGTTTCTGAGGGGTCTCCTTAACCAGTGACTGCTGTAATCGGCCTCTACAGAACACGTGCAGCTTTCGGTTGGTCTATTCTTATGTTTGCCAGATCCAAAACGGCTAGCGTAGCAATATAAGATATATAAATCGTTATTTTCTATCAAAATGTGAAGTTGCAATTCGATGTCAATTGTATATTTTTCACAAATTAAATTTTTTGTAGAGACATAAAGCACACCATAACATAGTGACAAGTTAAATTTGATATGCATTATATTGCAGTTAGCAAAGTTGGCTTACATCAATATATTGAGCATAGTCGTTGATATTATATATCAAACAACTCGGAACATTATCAACTCATTTACAAAATGCAATAAGAAATAGATGCAAAGTATATTGAGTATTTGTGTAAAATGTATACATAATGTCAAAATCTTTGCATCTTATGTATACAATTATATGCAAAGATTTCAAAGTGCAGCACAAACAAGACTTCACAACCCATAATTTTTCTAGGCACATGTGCAAACTACAGTGAAAATAATTGACAAATCACAACATTTATAACAGTAATGAAATTCTTTGGTGGTTTTTAACCAAACAAGAGCACTTAATAAAGTCTAGAGTAAGATTCATTCCGATCTATGCAAAGATAAACAATTAGGTGAAATTATAAATTACTAATAATACTCAAATAAAGTACATAGAACAAAAGTAAGTTTAAATACAATTCACCGACTGAAAAAATCAAAACATAACACGATAATTGTACATTTTTAACAAAATCAAGTGTACATATCAATGAAAATTAATCATTCCTGGCACTCCACAAACAGATAATTACAGACATCAAAACAAGACTGCCAATCATAGTGCTCCTTATATAACTAAATATAGATATCAAGACATCTCTAGTTTTCTCTACCAACCATGGCACTCCTTACACAACTAAACATAGATATCAGAGCAACTCAACCAATCATGGCACTCCCTACATAACAAAAGATAGATATCAGGACATTTCAACCAATCAGCGCTCTTCTTACATAACTAAACATATATATCAGGACATCTTGACCAATCATGGCGCTCCTTACATTCCCAGTACTCCCCTGTGTAGATATGTATTAGGTTACCGGTTTGAGGGTCCGTCTCCTTTCTAAACCACCGTGGTTTGAATCCATGGCAGTCCGAACCTGCACAGAAAAATACACAAATATTAATTTTTGTGTGTTTTGTTAAAATAAGATAAAAGAGAGTATGTGATGTTAAAAGAGAAGTATATCTGAAAAAGAGCATTAAAAAAACTCTCCTGCACTCTGGAATGACATGTCGCTGAAAGTGCTGCAGAAGCATATCGTGTTGTAACGTTGGACAGTCGCTGTCACAGAAAAGTATTTTCGTGATTGTCGCCGGTGATGGCATAGGTCCTCCTGCCAATCTCATCTATAAAGCCTTTGCCAACAGTGTTGATGGGGCCAAGGGTCGCAAAGAAACATGGGCACGAAGGTGGACTTTGCCATTATTTCAGAGTATTCTGAAGCTCCTTTCTTTATTGTGTTAAGAGTATAAGTATTTTAAATCCGAATTGATATGATCTTACACTATACTGGAGCAGCTCTCACAATTGGACATATTTTTGTACATTTAAAATATGAAAATATAAAATATGAAAATTATAGACAAATCGTAAAGCAATTTAGTGCAACGGTGAACAAAATCAGTAGTCAGAAAATACCGCTACAATGTTATATAATAGACATATTCAGTTAAAGTAAAAGCTAATATATCAATGCTCACTTCCAAGCTTTAAAAAGTAAAAACAATGTCAGGGACGTCTCAAGCAAAAAATAGCACATACTCAGACTGTTGCTGGCAGCCTCTTCTATAACACTCTCTCTACGCCTCCTTGTACTTCTCTGTTTCTCTTCCAGTGCGACCTTAACATCGTTAGCTTTCTCCCACTCCCCCCGCTCCATGTGGCGCTGATCCGGTCTGAACCGGCTGTCGCTAGGGGCAACGTCTGGCTCCATCTCGTTCAGCTCCACTGCAAACTGCGTGAAATTGTAGCACTTCTGAAACTGCGTCCTAGAAGAGTTGACAAAATAAAAAATATCATGGTGATTTATTTAATGAAACACCAAAAGTACTGTAATCTAAAATATTTAAAGCATAAATCAAGCAAGCTGTCAGTTTAAGTTAAGAACCGTCAGTTAAGGTTAGGAGTTATCAGCTTATTATAATCAGACTACTAAGAAAGCTTTTAATTAAGGCTTCTACAGAACATTTCACAATTTATTTAATTACTCTAGAGAGGGGGACCCCCACCCCCCGATGCACAACCCTCATTTGGGGGAGTGGCCTTCAGCCACCCTCCTTTTACATGTCTATGTTAACAGCTGTTCCCAAATCCAAAAATTTCTCTTATGGTGATAGGTCCTTTCCTGTAGCAGGTCCTCGACTTTGGAATGATCTTCCAGTATCATTACGAGTCCATTCAAAGTCTACTGAAAGTTTTAGAAAGAGCTTAAAACTCATATTTTCAACAAATCATTTCCTTTTATATCCTAGTAGCTATAGGCTCTCTCAGTTAGTTATTATTCTCTTCCACATTCTTCCGAGTTCTATCTTTAGGCCAACAATTACTTTGCATTTCCATTACCGTCAATTGGGGTAACTTTGATACCCGGGGTAACTTTGATTATAAACAGATATTTCACCGATTCATAATTAATTGCCTTGTTTTATACTGTAATTTGCTTGATTTTATGTTAGATTAGATACTGAGGTCTAAGAGGCCTGAATCTCCATCAATTATATCATCATCAACCGGTCCAGGTTAGTGGGCAGTATAATCTACATATGTAGATTATACTTGTACCCACTAACCTAACTTAACCTAACAAATGTATTATGTTTGATACAGATTACTAAACCATAACGTAAACGTTGAAATAAAGTAAAACATTGCAATAATGAGGACACTAGTATGCCAACCTGGCTGTCGGGACTATAAAACAAGGTATATATATATACACAGGTGACCCTTCAGAAAGCAGTATGCCTTTGTTGGATTGAAACATATTAGTCTAGAGTGATCTGGAAAATAGATGTGTTAATATGCTGCTTTTGAACTGTTATACACCATGCTGATATGACTTTGCATGACGGCCAAATTATTAAGATTGATTGATGACTTCGAACATGTTCTGTGCAAGTGATACATTCTCAATTTTGTTCACTTCTTTCTTTTCTGTTGACTGGAACATTGCAAAAGTTTTTTAAAACTCCAAAATATTATCAATGTTACCCTATAGGCAGGTTATCTTTGATACAGTGGAGCTAATGCAGCATTATCAAAGTTACCCCAATAGCCGGGGTAACATTGATAACATTTCGGAATTTTAAAAAGTATTTGCCATAAAGATACATACAAGTAGCTTTCCAATATTATAGGGAGACCCCATTTGTTACATTACATTTGTTACATTAGCACAAAAAATACAAGAAAAACATATAACCATCGATGAACTGCAAAAAGTATTCAAAAATCTATCAAAGTTACCCCGATTAACAGTACTTGTTTGTGTGTCATGTATCATTTTTTTCAATAGATTATTTCCTTCTATCCTAGAAGCTATAACTATTATGTATACACAATTTGACATTGTATTGTGTTTCTAATTATCTTTTGTATAACCTTGTTTGATTATGTAAAGTTGTAAAGTATAGAGATGCCTTGGCACGATATACTATATTAAACATTCACCACAAACAATAGATTATTGGAATGCACACAAATTGAAACAACACTCACAGTGCAATAAAACGGAAAAGATCAGCATGATCAATCAATTAATCAATCAATCAGAAGCTCTTATATCCCTCTCAATCTATGTCTCAGATGCGTTTTGAACAGTGAAGAGTAGAGTAACCTAACCTACGATATGCCACAACCGACTTGGCAGGGCCTCTGCAAATCTGGAAATCGAACGACACAGAGGTCATGGCGCAGAGTCGCAGACCACTCAGCCCTTCACTGCAGCATCTGCGTTAATAGCCTCTTACAACATGTGCAGTTTTTTGTTGGTCTAAATTCTCGATTTTCCTGGAATTAACACGGGGATAACATAGATGGCCTGCGAGGTTAGCAATACAACGTGTCTTAATAAGGGGCCGTCTATAAAAGATGTCCGCAAAAAATCTGAACTATTGACCCCTCTTTCCCCTGATCTGCACACGTCCGTTTTGGTCCGACCCCCCCCCC
>JAQFZF010002103.1:0-12876 GCA_034695365.1 Enchytraeus norvegicus
GCAGCCGGAAAGTACATATGCTGAAAGAGAAAAACGGGTCAAGACGGTGCAGAGCCATTTATCCATAAAAACATCGACTAATTAAACAAAATTATCTAAGGAGCAAAGTAGTAAGTTTTGAGTTTGCCACAGAGAGTAGATATTGTGGTGCAGGATCGAATATAAAGAGGCAAAGCGTTCCACGTTGTTGGAGCTGAGAAGGTGAAGGAAGGGCGGCCCATAGCAATACGAATATCAGGAACATTAAGAAGTAAAGAATCAGAAGAACGAGAGAGCGAGGGGGTTTATAGAAAGATACAAGATCAGCCAGATAGGAGGGTTGTTTTTATTGAGGACTTTAAAGGTCAGTACAGCAATCTGGTACTTTATGCGCTCAGAAATTGGCAACCAGTGAAGAGTTCCAAGAAGATCAATTGAATGATATTGACGTTTAGTGTTTCAGATGATCATTTGGGTGAACTGGTTTGCTGAGATATATGTGATGTTGAGACATGGCTGACATCATCCTTGAATGATGATGCCATCATCCTTGAATGATGATGATACTTGAGAAAGCCAACGAAACACTATTTTTATTATTATTTTTATTATTATTGTCCCGTGTGGTAAACGACCCTGGGCTAAAAGATATGATAAGAAAGATTTATTGTGTTTAAAAAGAATTAGAGATCAAATATAGTAGTTAAAATAAATCTCCTGATCTTTGGAATGCTGTTATTATATTATTATTTATTATTATTATTCAACTAAGTTTATTAAATATTTGATTTATTTATATGTTCACCTCAGGCATGACCACACCCAGTAATACAATTAGTAATTAATACAATTAGCAATTAATACAATTAGTAATACAATTGCAACAATTGCTCGAATGACAGAGAATATATAACATTAATTGATATTGAACAAGTAAACAAATGTGAAATAAAATGTCCTGTGACAGTAATAAATACAGTAATAACTCTTAATAAAGGTATAAATATTAACAAAACAAAAAAAAGCATGCAAATTTTTTTTAAACGAAATTAACATCTTGCAATTAACAATAAAGAAGAGAACCTGTAGATAGTTTCTTTATTGCAGATGACGTTCCGACGGGAGTCGCCTTCACCGATAGAGAAGCTGCACAGAGTAGGAAAAGCCTCGACAGTTTTGTGGATCAGAAACCTGAAGCTACCGAGCACTGGAGGAAACACCAGCACTCTACGCATATCAATCAATAACATAATATTATATTGACATTGATAATTTCTTTACTCATAAATATCTTTATGAGGCTTTAATAATATTACTTTATGTGATACAAACATCTGATCTTCAAGTGCTCAGTGTATCAAGTTCATTATAAATTAATATTTAAATAAAATAATGTCTATTCTTGATACACTTTGGGAAATTTGTGAACAACAGGTGTGGCTTAAAAAAGTTGTAAAGTCAATTCCTATCTTCCAAATTATTAAAGATCTTATTCAACTAATGTGTTACTAGGCAACACCTCCGCTGCCTAGAGATGCACCATTGATATTAAGATAAAAAATCGGCCTTAATTCTACTACACAACAACACCAAGATGATGTGCTCAGTGGTACTTACCTGTCTTTGTCGGCAGAAGTATTTTGCAGGAAGGCGGCGATGTCAGCAGTTATCAGCTGCACAAAGTCGATCTGCTCTCCGGTGAGATAGCGATTATCTATATAGGCCGCCAGGATTAACAGCTGATTAAACGTATCATTTAAAATCCTCATCTAAATTCTAACTTCTCTCATCTGTAACAATTATATAGCATTTGTTAAGTACTAGAGTGCAAAACAACAACAAATAGAGTGCAATGATTGCATGGCATAATTGGCTGAGCCGATAGCACAGGGCCGGTGCAGCAGTGGCGTAACTACAGGAGGCAGTGAAAGGAGTCGCCTTCGGGTGCCAGGCCAAGAGGGGCGCAAAACATGTCACCAATTTGGAGCCTTTTTTACAATTTCACCTGCTTACACTTAATACATTCACTACTTATTTCCTTGAACCAAATTGCACTATAATAAAAATTATTATTTTAAATTATTACAGTAGTTTACTTTAATTAATAAAATGACTTTTAACATCTAGATTTCTTTACTCTCCAATTTTGGCGACATTTTCTGGTCTATTAATTTATTTGCACTATGACATATATAGTCGAGACTATAAAATTTTGCCTAACTTACTGTAGACTTATTGTTAGCCTGATTCAGTAAAGAATGTGAAATTCTTTATTATTGTGAAATTGTAATATTTTAAAGAAAATTGAAATTACCTTGTTTAATAAAGTCGAAATTAAAAACTATAAATTAAAATTGTGAAATAAAATATTTACCTCTGATCGATAATAGGAGTATTACAGCACATACACAATCACATGTATTTTAACCAATCAGCGACAACAACGGCTCAACAACGGCACCTCTGATGTATATTAACCAATCAAACAGATTCCTGCTTTACGGTGATTGGTCAGCGTAAAGCACGAATCACGGTGAGAACCACCAAGCCAAATTAACCAATAAAAGAACCCCGAAGCCTAAATTACTATAATTAAGGTCATCCAATCAGGAGGCTACAGACACTAAAACCAGGTGACATTAGCATTTGGCTTGGTGGTTTTCCACGGTGCCCTCTGATTGATCAGAAAAACCAGGAAGCCATATACCAATTAGTCATTATGCTAATTTATGATTCGGAGTTTTCCGGTCATTGATCAAGGTAAAAGCACGAATCACAGTGATTGGTCAGAAAAATCCTGATGCCAAATCAACCAATCAGAGTAAAATCTCCAAGCCAAACCAACCAATCAGAGTAAAATCCCGAATCACAAACTAGTAGTATTTTCTAATGAGATTTTCAATCAGCTGTTATAGGGTCTTAGCCGCCTAACTTAAAGAGCAATATATAAATATAATTAATTATTTAATTAACTAATTAGTAGGCCTAACTAATTAACAAGTATTTGGACCTAATTAGTAACTAACTGACGAGTTTTGTACCTGATTAGCAACTATATAACGAGTAGCCTATTTGTACCTAATTAGTAATACTATTTGACGTAAATACTATTTAACGAGATTTTGTACCTAATTAGTAACTATTTGACTAGTGTTTTAACTAATTAGTAACTAATTGACGAGTATTTGTACTTAACCAGCACCTATTTAACGAGTATTTGTATCTAATTAGTAACTATTTGACGAGTATTTGTACCTAATCAGTAACTAATTGACGAATAGGCCTATTTGTATCTAATTAGCAGCTATTTAAGGAGTATTTGTATCTAATTAGTAACTAATTAACGAGTATTTGTACTTAACTAGCAGAGTATTAAACGAGTAGTTGTACCTAAGGTACTAATTGCTTCAAATTAGCCGACTCACAAAAGGATGGTGGCTTTTATGGCCCGTGGTACATCCAAGATTTTACTCTCTGACTCTACCCGGAATCTAAACCCGGACCTCATGCGCAGAAGTCGACACAAACTTACCGATGTGATAATCAGTCAGCCACGGATCGTATAGAAGCTGATTAAAATCCTGAAGATTTTTTTACGTTTCCTTCTAGCAATTTGAGAGGTCATAAATATAAGTTATTTAAATCAATTGCAAGGACTGATACCAGTGGCAAGTTCTCTTTTTCCTTAGTGGTGGACTTGTGGACTGCTCTACATGATAAGGTAGTTTGTGTAGTGTCTATAAAATAGTTTTACATTTTAAGATTGATGTTGTAGTAAATTAGTAATTAACTTTGGTTGCTTTCTTCCTTGTTCCTGCGGCCCAATGAGAAGTAACATCCTGTTACCGCAAGAAAATCATGCTGTAGTCCAATGTGTTGGTGGTCTGAGGTGCAGTTGGACAACAGATTATGCGATCCTTCCCTACGATGCCTATATCTGTAGGCTATCAACGTTCATGTGGATGGTGATGTCCCTGACATCGCTTCGGGTGAGGAATCGGACGTTAAAACCTCATTGATTGATTGATTGATTGCTTTGTTCATGCATATCGAAAATATGTAGATCCTCTACTCAGTGGTTAAATTGAGGCGGAATGCAGCGGAACGCCGTTTCGGGGCCCAGTTAAAAAAGCTGTCAGCGTTCCGGGGCCCAGAAAGATATTTGCCATTAATTAGTGTTCCAGGGGGCCAGTTAATTTCCAATTTAACCACTACCTCTACTGTATTAATACCATATGGTGTCAAAACTCAATTGAATATGCAGATTCTTTAAGTACCGTAACTTACTTGCAAGTAATTTATATAAATATTATTGAATATGTTGTCATTCTTGCAGGCATATGTTGCTGATGAATAGAAAATAACAATGACACACAGAGATTATATGTATATATTATCTGCTCCTAATCTCGATGAATTGTGCAGCATCACTATAACGTTATCAACTGATGAAGGTGAAAACAAGAACAATCCACTTCAGTCCAGTCATAACAGAGTGACTACGACTTGCAGGTCTGTAAAATTGATTTATAATAGGTCTTTAGAATTCATAATATTTAATGTGTTTACTATGTTTATAAATGCAGATTATTTATTAATTGGAACATGGAAAGCGCTTGCAATACACACCACATGCATGACTACAGGTATACATATACCTGTAGGCCTACGTAAATTATAATAGTGTATGTAAATTAGTGTGGTTTAAAAAAAATTATGTGTATTTGTTATTAAGTTTTAGCTGAATTAGCCGACACCTTATTTCTTGTGAAAGTTTATAGAATTTTGACAAATAGGTAAGTATTCATTATATTTTCATAATTCGTTTAGTTGACTCTTGACAAATTAATCTTCTATAAGCTTAAAGCTTGTTTCAAGTAATAATTCCGATATTTATGTGACTTTTTATTTTGACATTTATATCACTTAAATGTTCAAAATTAAATGTGATAATTGATGAAAAGCTTCGATAATCCTGTTTTTGTTTTAATGTTATTATTACAGAGGTATGGTATTATTGGATACTGAGATACTAGCAACGCCACTCACAAATGCCAAGGATGACTTCCAAGTTATCCTGCAGGTATATTCTCTTCCTAACTAAAATTGTGTTCTGAAATATAAAAATGTAAAACATGATAAAGTATAGTTTGAAAGTATAGTTTGTGTGAGTCTCGGTGAATGGATGAACGATGAAGAAGTAAAAATAATTAGATTTGCTGGAGACAGAGATATTTGGAAAACCATGACCGTCAAAGCGGGGAACCGGCAGGACACCTGAAAGAAGAAGCAACAGTTTTGAGCATTACCTAAATACTAATATTTATTTACAGAAAGTTGTTGCGTCACTGGCAAATATCGCTCCGGATAAAATACCTTTACCTCATTTCATTTTTAATACATTCCATTTTGCCACCATGAGGTGGAGTCGGGACAAAATTATATGTATGCAAAACATCATAGATATTAGACTGATCGCTCTAGTGCGGCGGGAGTTCTGTCACTGCCGTATAACTAGAGAAAGACATGGTGGCAACCCTATTGTCACTGCATTTTAAAGGGTTAAAATAGAAACAGTAAGACATCAATTAAAATAGAAGCGGTAAGACGAAAATAAAATGGAATCAGTAACACAAAATTAAAAATAGAAACAGGAAGACACAATTTAAATGGAAACAGAAAGACGCAATTAAAAATAAAAACAGGAAGACACAATTTAAATAGAAACAGGAAGACACAATTAAAAATAGAAACAGGAAGACACAATTTAAATAGAAACAGGAAGACACAATTTAAATAGAAACAGTAGGATATAAGCTAAAATAGAAGCAGCAAGACATAAATTAAATTGAAAAAGTAGCCTAAGCCAGAATACATTACAATACAATGAGAGTTTAGCGTCCGGTTACCCGAAAGAGATATCAGGGAAGATGTGTTATGGCCTATAGGCAGTAGCGTAGCAATACAATACAATACAATACAATACAATGAGGATTTAACCTTTACCACTCCAATTAATTTCCTATATATATGCATCTGCTACAGCTCCAATTAATTAGGTATTTTATTATAATTTCATATTTGTCGACAAAACTCGCTTAATTTATTATACAACACTAACTAACGTCTAAATATTGAAGTCTACCACAGTGGCCGGGTCAGGGAGAGGAGAAGGGGTAATGCACCCCCCAATATGGTCCAATTATGTTTTTAATTGATTTTATGAATTATGGGCAAACTTTGAGGAAGTTCCCCCCAAAGAAGAAACTGACCCCCCCTCTCTCACCAAGTTGAAATCCTGTTTACGCCACTGGCCAGGATCTCAACTGGGGGGAGGGCACTTTCTTGATCTCAATTTGGTAGGAGTGTAGCTAGGTTTCAGGCCTAAGCGACAGGCCTAACAAAATAGGCCTGTAGCTTAGCTTGCAAGGCCTTTATAACAAAGGCTAAGCATACAAACTGAATAGCCTGCTAATACACATCGCGATAAGATAGGTTTGGCTGCTCACAGCCGACATAGGAGCTCTCTAATGCAGTCATAATGTCATGTCCGAAGTGCAAATGCTGTCTCATAGCCCCATAGTTTCCTTTATAGAAATTATACCTTGTCTGACACGTTTCTTTCACTATGGTTGATATGTTAAAAGTAAAAAATAGAGTATTATGATCACTGTTGGCCAAATGTTCACATACCACCACATCATCTACCATACCAGGCTCAGAAGTAAAAATTAAATCTAATATATTTTGTTCTCTGGTAGGGACTGTGACATGTTGAGTCCAGAAGTTATTTTGAACTACATCAAGAAATCCTTCTCCCAATTTATCAGTGTAATTATTTTCCCAATCAATACCTGGGAAATTAAAATCTCCCATTAGTAAAACCGATTTTCAGCCATTACATTCAACATTGTTATAATACTGTAAGTTTCGATTTTGTCACAATTTGGGCTTCTGTACACCAGACCAATAAAAATTTCATCTTTTTTGTTATCTAGAATCCTACACCATACTGATTCGTTATTGAAATTATTGATGTCATCATACGGAATCGCACACAGATTGTTCTTTACATATAGCAAAACCCCACACCCTCTTTTTTCCTTTATACTATCTCTATCTCTCCCAAATATTGAATAATTTTCAATAGCTATCTCTGTACTAGCAATTGAACCATTAAGCCACGTCTCACATACTCCGATGAAGTCTAGGTCCTTCTCCTTTGCATATAATTCCAGTTCATTGTTCATGAACCTTAAAGTTATTAAGCAAACTCCTAGCATTGACAAACATAACATTAAGACTGTTATCATTACCAACTCTAGAATTTCTAACATTATTCTTATCAATACTATTATTATTATTATCATTGCCATTATTATTCCAGTTTCAAATGAAAATAGCACCCTCCAAGGTCCATTGGACTCCTTTACAACAATATGCCCTTGTCTAATTATGACAGACTGATTGGCTTTCCTTATTTCCTCCAATTTATCTCTCAATTCCTTGTCAGTCTTCTGTTGCTTCCTAGTGAGGTCCGGGCTAATATATATGTTCTTGTACATATCATTGTCTTTCAGTGATCTAGCTCTGGTCACAATTTCCATCCTCCCTTCTAGAGTTTGTATCTTAACTGTAACGGGTCTTACTTTACCTTGTTCAAACTTATCGATACGTTGGACTTCAAGCACATGTTTATCTGCATCAACGTTTAAACACAACTTTAACACCTCTTTCACTGCTTCTACATCTTGTTTCTTTGTATCATCGTTGCCCTTTGCATCAGTAGGCCTATTGTTCTCAATTAATCCTCATACTACTAAGTTCTGCTTTCTCTTCTCTACCATCTTCTCAGCTAAATCCTCCTTCACTACTTCAACTTTGTCATTCAGTTTCTTCTCCAAATTCAAATTTTCCTCAGAAGTAAGTTTAGCTTCTACGGTGGTATCAAGTCTCACATTTACCTCCGCTACTTCTTACGTATCACTCTGATTTCGCTCTCACACGTCTTCACCTCATTTATGCCGCTGAGCCCTGCTTCCAGCTTAGCCATCCGTGGCATCAGTACAATGCAAGGCTGGCAAGCTTAAGTTAGTGGGCGTCTTCAAAACACGTGCAGCTTTAGTGATCCCTTCCCAAGCTTGTGGAGAAACATAAGCCTATAATATATGACCTCCTCTATTTTACCTATATTTAAATTATGCATATCAAGGTGAACAATTTAGTACTTTGAAGTTTGCAATATCAGTAATGCTTGCTAACTTTATCCCCTATTGCTCATTGGCAAATTTATTTTTTAGGGTTCGGGGCATGGCCCCTTCATTTCGAAGGGGTGGGGCATGCCCGACCCCCAAAATCTGCAGCTGATACAAAAACCTTAAAAAACCTTTAAAAAATCTTAAAACCTAAAAAACCTAAAAACCAAAAAATTTTAGATTTAGGTTTTTTCCAGCCCTGGTACAATGTAGTTGCTGTTTGCTTGACCAAGCTACCAGCTTGAAGCCATGATGCTGACAACCTCTAATTAAAAGAGTCCATGGCTTTTCCACAGAAGACAAGCTGCCATACAGTATTTGTGACTAATATTCAGATATGTAATATTCAGATGTGTAATATTCAGATGTCAAATATTGTAATATTAATTAAGATATGTAATATTGCATATTGCAACCAGAACCAATCCAATATCATATGATGTCAGGAATGCATTCAACAACATTTGTCCTACAAGCCGATTCTCTTACATCAGGAAATACTGAAAGAGAAAAAGGCCGAAGATGAAATGTTAGGTATAGATTCTCAACATTGAAGTTAAAATTACAATAACCCTGAGACTTCTGCACACTACTGTACTGCAAAATGTAATGTTCGGCTGCTTCAGCAGCGCTTAAGATAGGATTGAGAGTTCTAGGTTTTTTAACAAACACATAAGAACATATTACTGAACTGGTATGTATTCTCAAGGTAAAATTTTTATGAAAACAAATAAAATAAGCACAGGAGGAATATCAGCCCTCAAGCCCAAAAGCATTATCAGTGATCATCTAGAACAAATATACATGTGGAACCCGCAGCTCTATTCTCCAGTGGTAAATGAGCTATGGCATAGGCCATCCTGCCTTGCTTCTTACAGAATAAAGATTCTAGTGCTCAAGCCTACTGTAAATCAGTCCTACTCAATCCTATAAAGTCCTACTATTTGTATGCCTCACCGTCCGTGGCTCATTGATTAGCGTATTGGCCAATTATGTCAAATTTTGCAGAGTAGGTCTCAAAATTCTATTCCAGGTCGAGTTGAACTGGGAGTAAAATCTCGAATGAAAAAGAAAACCAAACTCTGTTTCCCTTCATGGCTCGGTTAATTGGAAGCGCTCAGCACGTATTAGGTGATTACTTCGAAAGAACGGAAAGGTTATCACAGGTATGGTGTATACAATCCAATAATGGCGACTTCACCGTCAGATTGATGACCTCATCACCTGCTGCAAATGCTCAGAATCAGGATCATCTTTATCAAAGCAGGAATGTCTTATATCTACACAAACTGCGAGCTTCTGAGTGCATATAGAGAAATCCCATTGAATCTATTTACTGAACTGTGTTACTGACGAGCCTACGTTCAGTAACGTAGTTCCATAGTCAAATTAGAATGCAGAACTAGTTAGGATGTAGTGTCATATTCGGTAGCTACTATGGTACACCACCTGTACCTTTGCTATTTAAGTTTAAATTATATGCGACTTTATACAAACCACAAGTACAAGTCAGATTTCTTCTTCGCTTCAAAGAACATCACTTTCTTACAATTCTTCATTTCACACACCTACATATATAAACTCATGTTGTCTTACACACGATTAAAGAAATATGTACAAATGCACACCGGGTAATTAAAGGCATGCTCTAAATTATAATATGCGTATGCAATTATGTAAATACTATGTTAGATTAAGATTAAGATTGATTACTGTAACCTCTTATTCTATGATTTACCAATCTCTTCCATTATTTGTTACAATATGTGCAGAAACTCTCTTGCTCGTATTATCTGTTGTAGGTCAAAATTCCACCCTCATCCAGCTGATAATCTAGAACATTAATAGTGGCTGCATATGACTAAAATCGTCATATGATGAAAGTTTGAAGGCACGTTAAATTTGCATTGAAGGATTGATACTTTATAAGCTGACAATATTTCCCTCATTTTATTCCAAGTTCCTTTAAAGATAAGTAATACTAAGTATATTTTGATATCTTAGAAAGATTATTATCGATAATAATCAAGCCTTCAAAATAACTTACACTGAATTTAAAATAGAATATTATTAGAGGCTCGTTATCATTATCATTATCGTTATCATTATTACTATCGTTATCATTATCGTTGTTATTATCATCATTACCTCGTTGATAACAAACAATTGATCCTTTCGATCCATCTTTGTATCTGAAACACAAACAAAATATCTTCAGAACACACAAAATTTTACTGTGCTATAAATATAATAAATGGGCTCAGAATTAATTACAAGACTCGCCAGAAAAAGCTTACATTTAGCAAAGCGAAATGTCCTCTATCCAGTGCTCAGTAACATTCATCCCAGTTGGATAGTCGGTAGCACGCTTGCTCGAGGTCACAGGTTCCAGTTCCACCCGGGTCCGTCTCTGACAGTATCCTGAGATATGGAAACAGACGCTAAACTTCTTATAGCTTTGCCTTATCATGACTTGATCAATGAATCAACCCATACAAATTATCCAGCTGATTGATGAGCAAGCCAAAATGAAGCTATATAAATGACTTTTGGGTAGAACATTTTTTGTCATAACAGACTGCAGCTCTGTTTCAAATGATGTAATTGTCATTTTATATATTGATAGAATATTTCACTGCACCAGTGCGCCTCAATGAATGACAAATACTTGATGAATCGAGGTTGGGACTGCAATAATTAATTATGAGGGTATATGCTTACATCAGTTTGGTAACTTAGAACTATAAAAATTCATCTAAAAAATCAAGAGCTTAGTTTAAATATTAGTACTTGGCTGAGCCAGTAGTGCATTTGTTAAGCTGTCACCTGGGTTTCATAGGGACTAAATTCTAAATAAGAGCTCACTCATCAATGAAGTAGTCGACGAGTAGTAAAATTTAAATTCGGCGTTAGTCTCAAAATAAGTCTATTTTACAAATCTAAAGATGACCAACCAGACTTGGAATGAGGCATCATGGTGCGGAAATCTTTCATAAGATGACGATGTTGATGCCCAACTCCTCTCGAGGAGAAGATCAGAACCCTCTCTTTGTTGGTCCACATGGGCTACACAACAGAACAATCATAGCATCTTATTAAATGCCATTGACATTCAAAACATTTTGTCTATATTTTGTTAGAGTATATATTCATCAGCGTAAGTAACCTTACTTACTATTGCAATTTCTCTTTTATCTCTTTTCCTTTGTGACGTCTCTTTATTTTTCACTGCATTGATTTAAGTCAATGTGCATGCAGAAGCTTACACTTTGTAGCCTACAGCATTGACTATGATGCAATGCATGAATGCAAAAAATATTAATAACATACAATTAATTATACTGAAAGTGTAGTCCTGAAGCACAAAATAAATATCATTCAGTAAAAATGTAATCGGCACACCAATAATTTATACAATTCAGTATAAATAAAATCTAATTTATTTATGCAACTGATAAAAAAAAAATATCTGCTGATTCCTCTGCCCAGAAAATGAAATACGCCTAAATATTATATTACATTTATGCTAGATTACCTTCTTCTGCACTGGCTGATCAGCAGCAGCGATACCAGCAGTACTGGATCTCTTTCTTTTGTTTGCCATTAACTCGGTTGAATGTAAATCTACAACATTGACAAATCAATTTTATACAGCATTGTTGCCGGAGCTCCACATCTAATTAGCCTTAAGTATCTAATAGGGGTGTATTAGTTCCATATCTAATACACCCATCAGCTGATTTAGCTTAGCTTAGCTAAATTAAACTTAGCTTAGGTGAGGAACTGGACGTTAAATCCTATTGCTTGATTGATTTCAAATTTTCTTAAAATGCTCACCTAGGGTTCATTTTAGGACTATGTTGGGGGTTTGGGCTGACTAGCCTAACACTCTTCCAAACCCTAAGGAGACTTACTATAGGCATTAGGTATACTTTTCAAATCAAAATCCTACGTAAAGAAAACAAAATATTTTGCACAACTACAAATACTATCTCTACGATTCCCGCAAATGATATTCTCAGCGCAATTTTAAAGGTATATTTTACATTAAAAATAAATACGATATCCTTCAGACTGTAGCCGAGGCTGAGCCAGGGTCAAAGAGGTGCGAGTCAGCAGACGGAACGCTACTTTTAAACACCCAATCAGAGCAGCCGGAACGCTCTGCAGAGCAGCCGGAACGCTCGGCAGAGCAGCCGGAAAGGCGTTCCGGTACGTTCCGGCTCACTTTGGTTGGGGATTGAAATATGCTTTTAGCTTTCTTCCCTGTTACTGCTACCCAATGATTAGTTGAATGTTGAGCGTGCTATGAACGTGCAATGATTGAGTGTTGGTAGCAGATCTGGTAAATTCTGGCAAATTCTTGTAAAAACTTTGACAACTGAGCTGAGAGGTTTTAGAGTTTCTAAATGAAGTTTTTACCAGAATTTACCAGAACTGATACCAGCTCTATCTCCAGCTCCAACATGACTATATATAAAAGTAGCAGAAATAGGGAAGAAAGCTAAAAGCTTATTTTAATCCCCGACCAAACTTAATAACAACATCTATCTTATTCTTAAAATTATTCATTGACACTGCATTTACAACATCATCAGGCAAAGAATTCCACAAATCAACAACCCTGAAAGAAAAAGAGTAC
>JAQFZF010002104.1:0-12875 GCA_034695365.1 Enchytraeus norvegicus
CCGGGTCGACTCCATTGGCTGGAACCGCTACTGTCAATATTACAGGAAACAGGAAACTCTTGTACAGTTTATGACACTTGAGAATCATGTAAGCCTAAATATATCAAGAGCTTCCTATCCATGAACGTCTATTTATTCACAATTTAATTGTTCTTATTTGGCGTAGGTCAATATCTACCCATGAGACTATAATTTTATGATAGTCTATTGAAAATTGACAGAGATACATTGCGTTCGATTTTGTTGGAGGGTATGGTACCGGATTTCAGAATATCTGGGGGAATACCCCTTCCCCAATGATTGCCTAGATTAAACACTGTTCTGTTGTTATAATATAGTCCAGTGGGATTAGAAAAAAGGGGGAAAAATGTTATAAAGCTGATTTTTTCAAAATACCTCTGGAATATCACCGTAAATAACATACCAATAGCCCAAGAAAATCCAACTGAAGCTTTCGGCACAAAACGGCACCAAAGTAGCACCAAATAACATGAAACTTGATCAAAACAAAAGTTATCCATAACATATGCATGTAGTATATCAAATAAAAGGTAGTGATGAGACGAAAACAATGGTACCAATTTTAGGTCAAATTAATGCACCTGCAACAGATAAAGTCACCTAAAGGTTAATCGGTTCAAATAAGTTAATGCTCAATATTATCCTTGCATTGGCTATACAAAGTAGCTAGCCTACATGTAGACGCACGAGCTTTCTATGCTTTTAGTCATCTTCATTGTGAACATCTGCAATGTTTGTACAGATACGACCTTCACCTTGGCTGCACATAGAAGTGCAGTGCAACCCTAGTTTCCAGAAAATCGCAGGAGGGTGGTGAACTCCCAGGAAAACTGCGGTTGAGGTTGAAAAATCAACGAGGTAACCGCGGTTATCTCAGTGCATAACGATATGAATTGAAACGAGAATCGAATAGAAGAGAGAATTGGAGATGTAAAAGTTTGCTGCATGTGGTTGATGCACATGATATTCTTTCCTTACTTTTACCGATCCTTGATTGTGCCCTGTCGTAAAGCGTTTACAGACAAAGTTGTAAATACCACGGCATTGTTTGTATTTACAAGCTTTGTTGGGTTATACAGCAGTGCTATCGAGATTCTTTAATTCTAGTAGAACTCCAGTAGAGTGGAGGGGGGGAGGGGCAGAGGGAGGGAACAAGTCGGGCTCAAAACTAGCACCTTACTTGGAGCTCCTTTTGAGTATATAGTAGGCTACTCATGAAAAAATCCGGGGTCGCATGAAAATCGCTCGAGGATGGGCGACATGGCCCCTCTATCCCGGGCCTAGTACTACCACCGAATACAGCTAATGAAGCATATAAGTAAAACCCACATTGCCAATATTAAAATATTTGACGTGATGACAGTTTCAACAGGGGGTGCAGGGAAAGTTAGGGGATTTTCTTCCAGGTGAGAGGAGGTTGAGGGTACTAACTTTGCGATTGAGGGGAAGTTGCGGGGAGTGAATATGCCAGGAGGGGAGGTCGCGGTTAAAATTACAATGAGCAGGGGAGGTTGAGGGTACCAAATTGACTCCCCGCGTAGGGCTCTACAACTGACCAACCTGTTGCTCCAGACAGCATCCCTAAACCTAATCTTTTATCTTGGGGATGCAAAGCTTTCTGTGGCAAAGACTGTGTATGTAGGAAACTCGGGTTGCACTGCACATCGATGAGCAGCTGAAGGTGTGCATGAAGGACCGCATGAAGGTGCGGACCGCATGAAGGTGAAGGTCCGCATGAAGGTCTTATCTGTACAAACATTGCAGATGTTCACAATGAGGATGGCTGAAAGCGTAGAAAACTCGTGTGTTATAGGCCTATGGTATGATGTAGCCTATGGGAGGATAATATTTGGTAGTTACTTATTTGAACCGATTAACCTTTAAATGACTTTAACCGTTGCAGGTGCATTACTTTGACCTAACATTGATTACAATGTCCTTGTCTCACCATTACCTTTTGTTTGATATACTACATGCTATGTTAGGGATCACTTTTCTTTTGACCTAGTCTCATGTTATCTGGTGCCTACTTTGGTGCCGTTTTGTGCGAAAAGCTCCAGTTGGATTTTCTTGGGCTTTTAGTATGTTATTTACGGCGATATTCCTAAGATATTTTGGAAAACATCAGTTTTATAACATTTTTTCCCCTTTTGGTCATTAGTTAATCTAATGCTACTGGACTAATAGTAACGTAGTATAAATTCAGTCAGCAAATGGATCACAATTAATTTGGAGGTCGAAAACCAATGAAAACGATGATTTGAAAGACTACAAATCAAATTTCTTATTTAACTTTTTTTGCTGTTCGTGCTCTCGATCCAAATCCGTTATCATTAGTGTTTTTATGTATTAGACACCTATTATCGTGGTAAAGGTGGGGTAACATTATTATATTCGTTACCAAATGTAGACGCGAAGCTGACCCCGATCCTATGAGAAAATGCAGCACATATGCTAGAAAGTCATCAATCTGACGGTGAGGTCGCCACTGACTCGCCAGCCTTACTCTATATTCTAAAAGATCCAATTGATTATTGGATCATATACGCCAGACCTGTGGTAACCTTCGCAATCTTTCTTACCTACTGGTTTACAATGTAGAGTACTACTAATAATTACTAGTACATGTGCTAGTAATTTCCAATTTACCGATCCACGTATGGATGGATGGAGGATTTGATTGACCCGTCGTCATTATTCTAATACCTTTCATAGAACATTTCGCTTAGAAGTTTTGATAGGCGGCAATCAATTCTGCAGGTTCTGTAATAGTACGCGATGATAGACTAATTACAGTAAAACTTTACTGCTACAATAAGTCAGAACACTTTGATGTTTTGATATTTTGATATTGCAAGCATGCCGACGCATTTGTCTTGTGTTTTGTAATCCAACCCGCTTCCTCTTTAACATTAGCGGTAAGGTTGCAAACGCTCAAATGTTGAAGTGATTTTCTGTAACGTAACCGTGTATACACGGTAAGGTTAAAGACAATCAGTAAGTCTGGTCTATTCGACGTAGGAATCGGTAGAGGGGTAGGTGGAGGTTAGGGGTAGAGGTAGTTAGTGATAGATTGTAGTTGGGATTAGGGTATGGTTAGGATCAGGTTATGGTTAGGGTAGGATTTGGCTATGGTTTGCTTGGTTTGCTGCACTGTAGAATACCGTTAATTAATTAATTACCTTTAATATTCGACTCCCGCTTTGGCTTGTGTTGAGCTCAGCACCCTTACCTGCCATGTGGAAGGCCGAGTGGTGGATTTCGAGCCGGATCTTTCTCGCTTTTTAAACGAAAATTTTATCACAATACAATACATCAACGGCTGTCAAACTTTAATTTATTTTACCCCACAAGAATACATTTGTATCTATAACTCTTTGTTTAATAATTATAATCAACCTATAATTTAGATCATTTATTGTAAACTTACGGTGCGAGACTAAATCAATTCTATTAAATTTTATAATTAAATTTATTAGGCGTTTCTTTAATAAGCCAATAATTGTATTTACCAGAACTGCCACCAACACTCACTCCTATTGCAACATTTGTAACATCCGGCTCTTCACCCGAAGGCGATGTCAGAGACGTCTCAAGCAGACTATGCAATTGCAAGCGGTTTTATGCCACCAGAACTCACTCGTCAATGCATAGACAGAAGAAATAACATAAAAGTAAAGCGCACATTTGTTAGAAATTTCAAAAAATTCTCACCTCTTTGCCACTTTTTATTCGATCTTGTCCTAACTATCTTTGTTTTGCAATTGGATATATGACTTATTAAATTTTGTATCCTCCTTTGATCATACTGCAAAATTAAAATATCATTGGTTTATAAGGCAAAAACCGCTGAATTAACGGTTTATAGATTGGCTGTGCTTTCATTGGTTGCTGAGAATGCGACGCCATCTTTTCACAGAACCACCTTCAACTCGCAATAGCTAAGCATTAAAATTTGGCAGTTTTCAATAATAATAATAAAATAAAATAAAGCTTCAGATAATAATAACAAATTGCAGGCTTGTTATATGATATATCGAGCTAAATATACATGCATGTGTTTCGCTACATCACGTGGACATCCGCTTGATTATTAGCACTCTTTCAAGTTTGTCATAGTAAATATGTAGCCTACTACCCGTTATAAAAAGAGCTGAGACATTTGTAGTGAAACGTCGGATAAAATCTCAGAATTGATAATTTGAACACACTTACAGCATTTGCTTTTACTAGTCTCGTTTTGGTGGAAATATTTGTTGTAACAACTACATGTAGTAGTTAAAATCTTGTTGGAGACGTAGACACCCCTGACGTCGTCGTCAGATGATGACACGAATGTTAAATGCATCGATTGCATTGATTGCATGGCAAGTGCAGATGGCGGTGGCGGTAGTCTAGTAGTTAGTGTGGTACGCTCAATATAACGCCACCGATACTGGTTAATCGAGTATCTACTTTTGATGCATTAGTGCGCTATCTATACGGAAAAGATGCGATTTAAAAGAAGTGGGACGCAGGCTAAAAGAAATACTAAAAACGGAAACCAAGAAAGGAAACCATATGAACACATACGGGTGACATGACATTATATGGAAATAAGAGAAAGAAATACAGTCTATATGAGTATATTTATATTGCAAAAAATTGCAAAGATATATATTAATTGGATTTTCTTTCACAAACAAATTATTTAGCTGATTAAGGTTACAAGAGGTGAAGCTGTATGTAGCAGGCTATCCATATAAATGATATACTAGAACTTTGAATGATTATAATTAAAGCGCAGATGGCGATGGCCAGAATATGCAGATTAAATCTAAAGAATGCTTACGACTACCAGTGTGTTAAATTTCCGCATAATCAATGTCAGAATACTAGAATGATATTGAAGCTTCGCTCTCGGCTATTCTGAGTAATCATATGACTTATTAGTACAAATGGTTCGGTTTATTTATAACCGGTAGTGTATATTTAATATTACAAACTTTAGAGAGTGCTAACATTCAAAAGGACGCCAACGTGTTGTTGTGAAGCACAGATATTAATCTCGATATATTATATAACAATCCTGTGTATTTTTATTATTATGTGGAGACTAATTGATATTTTTAAAAATTATTGCAGACTGTCATATTTTAATGCTTAACTATTCTCAGGTTTCATATGACGTGTCGCTACAAATGTATGGTTTATTTATGACCGGTAGTGCATGTTTACTATTAAAAACTTCAGAGAGTTAACAAAATCAAACGGAAGCTCACGCATTGCTGTGAAGCTCATTATATTAATCTCAATATATTATATAGTAATTTTATGTATTTATTATTATTATTTGGAGCCGATTTGATATTTAAAAAATTTTTTGGAAACTTTCATATTTTAATGCTTAACTATGGCGAGTTGAAGGTTGATCTTTACAAAGATGGCGACGCTATCTGAGCCTGTCTCAGCAACCAATGAATGCGCCGGATTTTGAATTTATCCATAAGCGTGCACGGACACAATAAAATTTAACAGCATTTCTATTCTACAGGGCGAATTTTTTTTTAAACCAACAGCGAAATCTCAAAAACTTTGTCAAAACTTAGATATTTAAAAAATATTTTCAGGATATAGAGTGGGTACTTGACATCTTACCTCAAAATTTGGTCGAGAAATATTAATTATTTAAAACGTTGCAGAGTTTGTACGGAAAATAAAAAAGTAAAAAAAATTTACAAAGTTTATTCAACAGCCAGACAATTCTTTTTTAATTTAGGCCAGAGACGCCTATCCTCCCTAGAACCACGACGCATGCCTCCCCCCTGAATTCACAAATTTTATATAAAGTTGTAAATTTCATACTGCAAAATGTGCTAATCTATGGCGAAATTTGTCGGCAGGAATGGTTAAAGTGGAAAAACGTGGTGGAACTCAATTTTTGAGTGGCAGTGGAGGTGGTGGAACACAAAGGCAGCGCTGTATAAATATATTTATTGACTGATTGATCTAATATAACTTCCAATAAAACAAAAGTATGGATTACTCATTACTGTATCAAATCTAAATTAGGGTTTAGGCCTAACCAAAAACTTTTCCTCCAGAAGCACACCTCTGTAATGGAGGCCGTTACAGAATATTGCACCACATACCTAGGGGATGTGATTGGAACACTTTAACCATGGAGCAATGATGTTAATTAGCGGCTGCACAAAGATCAGAACTGTCCGCGTATTCATGTTATCCAAGCATTGTACATGTGCACATGCAATGTACACTGTACAGGTGTTCGTGCAATGTACAGGTGTACAAACTGTACATGCAATGTACGTGCAGTGTACAGGTGTACATGATATGCACAAGCAGTGTTCATGTTATTAATGTAATGTACATGTAGTGTATATGTGTACACGCAGTATTCAACTGGTCATGTTATTAATGCAGTGTACATGCAGTGCACAACACTGTACAATTGTATAAGCAGTGTTCATGTTATTAATGCATTGTACATGTGTACAACTGTACATGCAGTATACAAACATGTGCACACGCAGTGTACATGTGAATAATGCAGTGTGAGTGTACAATGTACATGTAGGCCTATGCATGAGCCGGTTGCACAATGATTAAGAGACTGGGCTGCGGATCAATGGGTCTGGGGTTAGAATTGCAGGGCTCACCCGTCACTGAGTTAGCGCTCGGGCCGAAAACCTGACGTTAAATTTTGCTGTAGTCTTTCTATACGTCAGCATATCAATTACTGTACCGTTACAATCATCAGTACCATGAGTGAAGACTTGGGGTGGGGGTCCAGACCTGAAAGTTTGAAATAGAGAGGGGGGAGAGTATCTTTTGACCCCAAAACTTGAGCTGTTAAATGAGCTTGTTCTCTTTTATATGAACACTTTGTCCCATTATGGAAAGTATGACTATTTTCGTGTCTCCTCCCAGGTAGGACAAAAGAATTTCAGCTGACAAAATTAGCTTGGGAGGGTCAGAAAAATATTAAACCAAAAATATTTGGATCCCCAACAAAACCTGAACAATTCTTCACCCATGATAAGTACAGTCAACAAAATTCAACTCGATAGCCTGTACAAGTCAACCATTAAAACTGTATTGCAGAGAGAAAATAGAAAATAATTAACAAAAGAAACTGATGTTGATCTGCTTCCATACAAGATCAGCATAAAAATGATAGTAGACCGATGTTACAGCCAGTTCTCATCAACAATATAATACTGTAACTGGTATCTGAGAAAAACTAAAACAGAAATATTGCACAAGTAGGAAAATAATAAAAATAGAGATAACTGTAACAAAACAAGATACTGAATAAGATAAGGGTGCTGTGATAGAAGCCTGAGTTACAGTATGTTGAGCAGCTTACCATCAGTCTTCAATAACATCATACAACACCTTCACTAACAATATATTGAAGTACCTATCATTACTTCTCATAAAGTCTAATACACTTTTTTCATATACTGTTACCAATTGTTATTATTATTTATTATTAGCTTAAATCCTACATATCTTAAATAATCTTATACGATAGACATATTATATAGGCCTATAAAAGTAATTAAGCACGTTACATTTGAAAGCTGCAAGTCAGGATTAAAGTTTCTGCATCCCAGAGATGGGCTACTGTTAGAGATGGACCCGGCTAGAAAAATCCTATATAAAACGTTGCCGACTGCGCATGCAACCCAATAATTGCGGTTTAAGAGAGCGCATCTGTGGCTTTCGAGCCTCTTAAATGGTATGTGGCTTGATTGTCATACAAGTTTGACCACTCTTGATATATCCATAAAAACAGGCCTAATCATTCGTATCATCTGAGAAATGACTGCTAGCAGTTGCAGTTGTACATGCTAATTGGGGCATCGAGATGTGAAACAAACAGTAAACATAGTACGAGGGGTGTTCCAAAAGTAACTTTTATTAAAAAAATACCTGTCAGAAGTAGAATAATAATTTTTGGTAGAACATTTGAGCTATATCTTGCCTATTGAAAGCAGAAAATATATTTACATTACCTTTGATGGTGACGTTGCTAGGCCACCTTTCACGTGGTGCCTATATGACGTTATTAACATGCGTCCTAACTAACCCACGAAAGAGAGCGAAAGCAATGTTGAACAGTGCAATGCAATGCATAAGGTTTATATTTAAGGAAGATGAATCTGCCTCCAATGTTTACATCAGCTTACTGAAGGTGCATGGTTAACATTGTACGATTCCTGCTCGAGTTTTTAATGGTTTGAGGCTTTTAAGTGGTTTAAAACCTTAAGAACAAGCATTAAGAAGCACACCACACAGCATGTTCATAACGTCATATAGGCACCACGTGCAAGGTGGCCTAGCGACGTCACCATCAAAGTTAATGTAAATACTTTCCTGCTTTCAATAGGCAAGATATACCTCGAATGTTCTACCAAAACTTTATAATTCTACTTCTGATGGTAACATTTCTATAAAGACAGTACCGTTACTTTTGGAACACCCCTCGTACGTTTAAAAGTAGTCTAACGATAAATAGAAACGAATCAGACAGAATAAAAATACTAGCTTATCCAATCAAATGAAATACAAAACTCAGATAAAGTTGAAATTTGATCCTGAAAAGATGCTAAAGGTCGTGGAATTTATCGTGGAAAACATGGCTTAGCGCGGAAAGCTTGATTTTCCGAGGAGTCGCGGATTAAACAAAATAAAATATAATTGATAGACTGAATATAAGCTGCAACAGTAAGCCAATTCTCATCGGGCATACGCCGCATACTTCTCACCCTTCTAGTTTACCCCTCCCACATGAGTAAATGAGTCTATGAGTCAATGAATCTCTGATACCCTATGAGTCCATGACTAGTCAATGACTGTAAATTGTGATTAATGTTAAATAATACTATTTATTATTAATTTATGACAAATTATGAGTAATAATCACGCAAACTTAAGCAAGTAGAACGTATTGCAGAATCTGCACGCTAAATCACGGAATCGTGGCAAAAATCGCGGAATTTCCGCAGAATATTGGATTTTTCGCCTCGGGAAAACTTCAAGCCTTAATTATTATGTGTATCCTTAGCAATGTGAGTGTCTTTTTAGTTCAAATATCATATCTGCTTAGCTAAACTACCATTAGATGTTGGAAGAGATCTCTGATATAGCCAACTCCTTTAAACTAATTAAGTGTTCGAAGTGCATTTGAATAGTGGTGGGAGAGTAGGATGCCTGCCATATACCACAACTGATGTGGCAGGACCTCTGCAAATCTTGAATTTTTGAGCGACCAAAGTGTAATCAGCAGTGCCTAGTGGATAATTAATTAATTGCATTGATTTGATGGATTTATTGACGGATATATTAATTAAATGATTAATTGTAGTTAAAGAACAACGAATTCGCCATTTAGTGATTTATTAGATTATGCTTTTTATTTGTATTTTTCATACATTACAAATTGCACATAATAGTTTCATTTCTTATAGCGCTGTTTTATTTATGTTTTTACACTCCATGATTACTCATACCTTTGCTATAGGCAGCATGGCAATGCAGCTAGTACAGATACAATATAAACCTTCCTGACACCCTGGAGTTTTCTGTTGACTGACCTGGGATTAGATCCCAGCTCACTTCTAGGTGAACACTCTACCAATGTGCTATACCCGCGGGCCATGATTGTTTGTTTGTTGATTCGTCCATGATTGAACCCACGGACAACTACGCAAGTTCGTAGGAGGTGACGAAAGCAGATACGAGAGTGGAGAGGATTGGTAGCTATGTGTCAACAATTTCTTATATAGACGAATATACGAATACATGGTTATAGACAAATTGATCAATTTCAAGACTTGTAGAGTCGAGGCTGCCACACCGGTTGTGGTCATCTGATACAGGCCACTTGACCCTCCATTGTCCATTTAGCGCTACTGCGTCATTTTGCATAGAGCGGTGCTTTATAAAAATATTATTGATGATTGATTGATTGTTTGTATTGTGACAGACTAAAGGAAAACCAGAGGCTCCTGCTGCTGATAAAACAGAGAAAACTGCAAAGGCTTCAGAGAAGCCTGTCACTGCTCCTGCTGCAGCAACAACCAATCAGGATAAAGCTGCTGAAGTCATCAACCAATTAGCTGCTGGCAATAATTCATCAACCAATGGCAGCACAGCAGCTGCTGTAGCTGTAGAGTCTACTGCTGAAACTGGTAAGTCTTCCAATACCAGCAAAGCCATTATTTTGTTGAATCTGCTTCTTTTCCACACACATGGCAACTGCACGTGTTACAAGGTTTACTATCTTGGTTGTTGGTTTTGGTATATTAATTTTTTCTCCTTCCATAATTAGGCATATCATTGCCGTTTAGATCGCACAATGCCGCAGGCGCCGATATCCACTCACCTACCAGACACCTGGGGTTATTTTTCTTGTTGACCTGACCTTGGATTGATCGCAGGTCTTCTTGCTTCAGAGGCCGATGCTCTAACCACTCGGTCATAACCCCCCCCCATAATTAGAAGAGAGATAGCATGTTTTAATATTTTACTGCCTGTGTTTAACTTGTAACATTGTTTGTTGATAAGATCACATTTATCAATAAATGTTTATCATGACCCTGACATCATCCCTGGATAAGGTAATGGAAGTTAATTAAACCTTTATTATCATTAACTTATACTGTATATATACGTAGGTGATAAAGAAGAAGTAGCAGTTGATGAGGAGACCGGAGCAGATGGAAAGAAGAAATCAAAGAAGGAGCGAGAGAGAGACAAGAACAAGAAGAAGACTGAGAAAGACGAGAAAGAGAAACCAACAGAAAAGAAACCGTCAAAAATGGTAAGGCCCTCTGTTGATTGCATTTCTTTGTTGTTAATCTTCCAATTCTCTCTCTAGCATTAATTCCCTAAATTCAAAAATATTGTTACAAATTAACTTATATATTGCAATGTCTTTATAATATCTAGGGATCAATTGGACGAATTTTGAGAATAAAAATTTGGTATTATTCTAAAACTCCTTATATATTACAGTTATCGGAAAGCATAAATGTTTTTATTTTTACATGCGAAGGTACCTGTTACTGGATAGATAACAAATTAACAAAATATATATTGCATCATATTTGTGTATTTTTGTGTTGTATGTATTGATGTATAAAAAAAATTAATGTTTATTTTATTGTATTAATGCATGACATGTATTTTATTGTGTTAATGCATCACATGTATTTTATTGTATTATTACATGACGTATATTTTATTGTATCAATACATGATGTGTCTATTATTATATTAATACATGACATGGATTTTATTGTATTAATACATGTATTACATGGATTTTATTGTATTAATGCATGACGTATTTTATTGTATTGATACATGCCATGTATTTTATTGTATTAATTCATGCAGGTGAAGCAGATGCAGGAGGAGTTGCGGTTGAGAAAGGAGTTGGAGGAGAAGATGAAGAGAGAGGAGGAGGAGAGAATAAGAAGAGAGGAGGAGGCTGTGAGACTAGCGGAGGAGAAGGTCTGATCAATCAATCAATCAATCAATCAAAGGCTGTGAGACTAGCGGAGGAGAAGGTTTTATCAATCAATCAATCAATCAATCAAAGGCTGTGAGACTAGCGGAGCAGAAGGTTTGTTAAATCAATCATTCAGTCAATCAATCAATTAATCAAAGGCTGTGAGACTAGTGGAGGAGAAGGTTTGATCAATCAATCAGTCAATCAATCGATCAAGTGGTCAATCAATCAATTTGACAATCAAATTGATTGTCAAATCTCTTTTCTTTGGCAGAGACTCTCAGTCGCTCTGCAGAGGTTTAATGCGGTCTGCTTTCATGGCTCTTTCAATCTAGTCGATAAATGTCAAATATGTACTTAATTAAGTTAATAAGAAAGTTTGTTCAAATAATCAATCAATTGGTCGATCGATCAATCATTCAATCAATCAATTACTTAATCTGCCAATCCTCCTGGCATTAAAAAATCTATCATTATAAAAATGTAATAAAACTTTTTTAAAAATCTTTTTCAAGTTTAATAGATTTTCAACTTATCACTTGCAATCAATGTGATCAGTTTTCTAGTTGGTTCAAAACCTTAGACGTTACCCCTGGCACTGGCAGTTATACAGAAAATTACAACTGTTATGTTTTGATTGACTTTTTCTATGGCAGGAGCGACTGGAACAGGAGAAAAAGGAGAGAGAGAAGTTGAAGAAGCAAGAGAGGATAAAGAGGCAGAAGGCAGAGGGAACCTACCTCACACCCAAAGAGCGTGAGAGTCGTAGGAGGGCCCAACAGATGTTAGAACTTATGAAAGCACAAGGTAGGTGGTAGATTAATGGCTATAAAAGCTGTAAAGCTAAGCTTGTTTAACATATGTTTCCATACCAAGGAATGCTGACAGACCAGGCGGAGACTCGAACCCTTGGACTCCTGCTTATAAGGCAAGCGTGCTACCAATAATGCTATCCACTTTGGACATATTGCTGTAATATTGTATCATTGTTCAGTGTATTCACGAATAAACACTGAATGAAGTTGCATATTTGAAATAGATGAACAGGAAAAATTGTTACTCAGATTAAGAAATTTGTGCATACATTATTAAGTATTTATTGTTACAGTGCAAGGGCTGAGCGAGCAATGTGCCAACCTATTGTATATCGACTTCCCTAACATAAAAATAATAATGAGATTTACAAAGTCGAGCTCTATGCGATATGTGGCAGTAGCGCTAGTGCAGTTACTTATAAGCTCGATCGAAAAATGCAGTCTTTAGTCTTTTTTGAAAACATGGTAATGAGAGTTGTGAGTCCCGCAGATTTACTGGTAGACTGTTCCAAACA
>JAQFZF010002105.1:0-12874 GCA_034695365.1 Enchytraeus norvegicus
TCATATCATATCATTTGGGGGGAGGGGGGGGGGGTATGGCCGAGTGGTTAGAGAGTCGGCCTCCGAAGCAAGAAGACCTGGAATCGATCCCAGGTCAGTAAGAATAATAACCCCAGGTGTCTGGTAGATTAGTAGACATCGGCGATTGTTGCATTGTACGCTCTAAACGGCAATGACACTTCTAATCATGGAAAAAGCAAAAAATAACAAATATCCCAAAAAGCAACAGCACCAAGAAAGGAAACTGGCATGAGCGTTATGTCATATGTGAGAATATACGAAAGAGAATAATAATAAATCTATACTATTAAACTTCCATTATTATTCTAGGTTATACCGATAAAGATTGCTTCAGAAGAGTCCGAAGGTTATCACAGAGCATATATCTGGCGTATATGATCCAATTATCAAATGAAATTTTATAGAGTGAGGCTGGCGACCTCACAGTCAGATTAATGACTATGTCACCCTTGTGCTGAAATCGCTCAGGACCGGGATCAGCTCCGCGCCTATGCTCGGTAACGAATATGACACACAACCTTTACCTTTATACCGATAGAAAAACACAATGATAAAAGTATTAAACTTCAAACTACGAATATTATTATTATATATTTTATATATTATTATATATTTTATATATTATTATATATTTTATATATTATTATATATTTTATATATTATTATATATTTTATCACTTTTGCAATTACATAACTTCGCACTCTAGTCGGTAAAGAAACCAAAGCATATCTTATCAGGAAAAATATCACAGACAAGATTATTGCCTCTGAGTGTATATGCATAAATTGCTCAATAGAAAACTGGAGGATGCAAAATGCGAGTTATTTCAACTCCGGCGATCAATTATACATAGCCCTACCATAACCCTATATTGTTGCTGTCTTATTTGATAGTAGCCTTATCACTTACTATCCAAATTCTTAAAAAAGTTTTGAATTTCAGTGATAAAAATGCTGTACGTGATGTGACAAATCAAAATGATCTCATTTTGGATTAGGTGAAAACATTTACGTGCAAAGACATACAACAGGCTTTCATATCTAAGTAACAACAAAGTCGTACGAGGTTTCAGCTGAAAAAATTGGGGGTCATGTTGGGGACAAATCTAATACATTGTCCTGATGCTCCTATTCAATCATGAACGGATTTTTCTTAGGGTGTGGCAGTTAACATTTGGAGATGGGGGGGGGGGGAGTCAGGAGCGGCCTATGTCTATCTATCCAGTGATCTGGCAACTGGCAGGTTCATGGCGCAAATTCATACACAGTCTACAGTCTCGTTCATTAGTTAGCACATTAGTGATCAACCCAACAAGTCAATCCCTTCACATAGGCTTTGATTTTGCACATATAAAGTCAAGTGATGCTCTAGTTCAAGGAAAATTATAGCTTTTCATCGTTTAGACTAGTCTATTCTTTGTACATCCAGGATCCAACACGAGTAAACTATATATGCATTATGCATGCACATTGTGCAATTGTACATGTATATGTACAATATTTTCTTAAGAAATGTTTTGAAATATGCATGTTTATGCACAATATGCCAGCCCCCCCCCACCAATAGACGACGGTGCACCATTTTCTTTGATAACTCTTTTAGACTCTTATAATTGTAACAAATACAAAATGTTCGTTATGTCAGGATTTGCAGTAATCGCAATATAATGCTAATTTATTTCTAGAGAATATGATTCGATTGTCTCGGTTGCATCACAACAAATCCTGTTCATTAGAGACCGGCCATCTGTCGAGATTATCTTATCTCTCGTTCCTACGAGATCTCCATCTCAATGAAGGTCTATTCTAAGGTACTGGCCTATCCACATTGTCTGAAGTCATATAATATATACCGGCATTTATTATATGCCTGCATAGGCGCGGATTTAGGGGGGGCGCTAGCTCGAGGGGGACCAGACCCCCCTGCAACCCTCGATTTGAAAAATTATTGTAATTTTACCCATTAAAACACCTATTTTGGACCCTTGCTCCCCCCCCTCTCCTCGATTAGACTTTATGCCCTCCGCTCGAAAAATGTGGATGTATTTGCCCCCATCCACAAAAATTCAAAGTTATAGATCAGCCACTGCACCTGCATTAAGTTACGTCTGTATATAATGTCTGCAACAGACATACTATTATAATGTCTGTTGAGCACTATGTATTTCTTGCTTTTAACTATATTTTTGTACATGTATACAATCTTGCAGCACTTTCATTGCTTTCATCTGAAATTATATCATTAATCCAGAAGACTTCAATCCACTTATATATCCTTCAGGCTTTAAATCAGTAGCTTAGTCTACTGAATCAATTGATTACGTCTGGGAATGATTATGGGAACAAAACTGTGCACTAATTGTGTTAAGAAACTCTTAATAAAAACGAAGCGAAACTTTGAACCTTTAAAATTAGACTTGAGCCTTGCTAAATAGTTTCAAGAATTCAAGAATCCTATAAAAGGAGAACAAGTGCATTATAGACGCCACGTTATATAAATTCCTGCAACATAATATGCTTGAAGCATTTTGTAATGTGAAGGATAATTAATACGGTCACTATAATTTTTTCTAAAAGGGACATTGCGGCCACATTGTTACGATCAGTCTGAAAGCAAAATACATACGTTAAAAAATTGCCATGCTGGATCTGGTAAACTTGAGAATAGACCAAACCGAAAGCTGCACGTCACGTGGTTCGTAGAAGCCGACTAACGCAAACACTGAGGGTGGATAAGGAGATACCGTACACATTATAGAAACAACATTATCATAAAAAATATGTGCACAATCTACACAGTTACATGTATATAGCCCTACATATGCTGTTGACAGGCCGTTACTTGTGTAGTACATGTATTAAATTAAGTTGTAGTAATTTGACATTATTCTGTTAATGTACTATTATAATTATGTGAATTTACTTCTCGAGATAGTAAAGTTGTATGCCTATACAGTAATTAGGCCTAAATGTATAGTTCCTGGCTGAATCATTAATGGATGTAACCAGGTCGTCATTGTATCATGTATTATTGTATTTTTATATGACATTGTGTATTTGTGTAGCTGTGATTGATGAAAACTGGTGACTACAATACAATACAATACAACGAGGATTTAACGTCCGGTTCCTCACCCGAAGGCGATGTTAGGGACTACAAGTCAGAAATAACTTTCTATTCCAGTATAATTGAGCTAAGTTAAATTAGGCTGACCACGCTGGAAGAGAATCTGATGTATTGTAGGGCCATGTAGGCTCTTAACATTACGTTGCTATATTTATAAAAACGCCGTTCTATGCTAAATGACACAATAGCTTCACAATAGCTTAAAAATACAATAAAGTGTCAGACCAGAATTGTGTAACTTGTGATCCACCGGTGTTTTTGATACAGGAGGCAAGATATTGTTAACCTGCAATCAAAATGCAATCATATAGGCCTACATTGAATTTATGAAACACCTCTTTCATCAACTTAGGTTTAATTAATATATATGTATTAAAATATGAATTTTGTATTCCGCTTAAAAGTTGTAACTTATAGTAGCCTGCATTGCAAACTATAACTTAAAATTTAAACACTTGACATAATGAGAGGAATTATATTGATAATTATATCATTAGGCCCTATTATAAATCAAAATCGTTGTACAAAAATCACTTCAAAAATCTTCAAATAGGCCTTCAAGACAACGAAGAAACGTTTAGATGTGAAGACTGTAATAACAGAGATTTTCTTTTACGGGTGTTTCAAGGAGCTCCTCTAGGTTATTGATCGCTTCGCATACAAGCTAAGCAAGACGAAGAATCTTTAGTTAAGATAGGCGAGCTGTGTGGATGGATGTGATACAGGATGAGGGTATCGATCGATTATATTATTAGATGATCCTTCAAGTCCAAGAAGAACCATTACGTGGATATAAGAAGTGTTTCTTTGTTGAATCTACAGACTTTGACCAATGTATAAAAAAATTAATAGTACGAGGAACAATTTCTATTTTCTCTGTACATACTAAAGGCCAACACCGAAATTAACGTCAGTTTAGCGGCGACCGAGAAGCTACATCAGTGACGGGTGAGCCCTGGGAATCCTGGGATTGTAATCGAGAATCTACGGAACCCGATTTAGACACAAGTTTATATAGTTAGCTAACTGCGCATTGGGTAAGTCAGTATAATAAATCAATCATCAATCAATCAATCATCATGTGGGCCTATCTCAGAATGATTAAGATCTAAATATTATCAATCAATCAATGCGAATTTAATGTCCGTTTCATCATCTGACGACGACATCAGGGACGTCTCCAACAACACTTGAACTTCGATCAACTAACAATTGTTATTCGGTACGTTCTGCCATCGGCTCCAGTTGAACGGTTCCTGACATTCAATGGAAAACGGAACTATAACAGCGTATGAAGGCGTTTGAGGAGATTTCAAAAACATTTGGAATCTCTTGGAGCTGCCGTCATTGAGCATTGAGCTGATCGAGGAAAAACTAAGAATCTCGTTTCCTCATATCCAGATGACCTGCAAGACGCACCGGTAGGTGAGTTGATACTGTTTTCTGCATTTGTGAGCACAGAGAGACCGGTGACTGTCAAAGAATAGGTGGAGCTTAGCATGTTCAGGCTTTGAACATCGTTGAATCTTTGTCAAACACTCCAATTCAACAAACACGATTAAGTCGAAAAATGGTTTACGCATCTATCTTTGCATGATGGTGTCCAATCCCTCTATGTAAAGTTGTATCTAAACTCAGTAAAATGTATAACACTTGCAAGAAATTTGCCGAGGCAAATATTTCCATACACATTCAGTCAGCAATCTAGCTTACCAATGAGTACACCATCAATCAACCCAATAACCTGGTCTCATCATCAAGGCATTGTCCGAATAGTTGCCACCATAAAATGGTTGCCACTCCTGAACATAACCTGAATATGCTTTCGTTCAATGAAATGATGGATTCTGTGTGACACATCCCTGCTTTTCTACATTAGTCGGTTCTTAAGAAACACTTGCCGTTTTCGGTTGAATTCTACTCATATTTCCAAAATTCAACAAAGGAACACTGAATCCCGAAATTCACTTGATGTTTTAAAATCGAAAGTACCAAAAGCATAATGTATGGGCTTGAAAAAGTTGCCGGCATTAAATGGGTTTATTCATATATTGTTTACAAGTTTAGCTAACATTGCCTTGCTATCTATTTGTAATTATATCTCAATAAATTAAGGTACTTGAGATTGCGTCGTTTGTTTCAATCATGACTACGTCTACATATACAAGATTGCTAAGCTAATTTAGTTAAGCTTAGGGATTAAAGTTCAAGTGGCCGTTCGCACTGACGTCTTGAAAGATTCTACTTTAATATTAGATCTGCTATAATAATAATTTTATTATGATAAATAAATGACATAAATCAAATAGAGCTATCTGATTCAATTGTGCAGCTTGTTATTCTCTAGGTAGGTGTAATTTTCTATCTCTAGTACAATAAGGCAAATTGAAAATATTAAAGTTTAATCTATTGATTGGGGGCCGCCACTTTCAAATAAATAAGAATCACCATCAAGTGGCTTTTCATTCTCTCTATACGATATTAACAATGTCAATATAAAGATACACCATAGATAAGAATTGATACCTAGTTCGGAGCTGATCCAGTTTCAAAGCTCTTCAGCACACAGACGACAATTGTAGCACATGGTAGCCAGCCGCACTTTCGAGTCAAAGGACCAATCATTATTGGTCGTTCTACAGATTTCAGGCTTGCAGAGCTCCCGTGTCTGTACTACAACAGCGGTTGTGGCATTTGGTTGGCTTCACCTCCCTCTACTGTTTATTTAAGAGCACTGAAGCTTCCGACATAAAGTGGCGCTTTTAGATAAACATTAATTAATAGATGTATCAAATCTAGGTCAACTTTTGCTTTCTGAGATCAGCAGAATCTATAGACCACTTTAATTTTGACCACTTAGACATACATACAGTATGTCAAATTATGTCCTGTATATGGCCTACATTTATATTTAGAGTGGGTATTTATATTGTTGTTATATTGGCAGGTGTTTATGAAACCAAATAGGCTAACGCTCAACTGTAAGCTTGTGTGACAATTTGAAGGGGATATTCTGAAATTCACCTTGGCCTGATTTGCATCAATACACATAATACATAGGCTTCTACACAAATATTGTGTGTACCATGAAATAATCGGTGTATAAATATAGGCTATGCAATTTTCTGAAAGTTTAGAATAATGGCACTACAGTCTTTATGACAGAGACGGTTTGAACTCAGTTAAATCATATGTTTTGCTTAAACTTGCTGTATTCAATATTGTACATATGTCTTTTGGTTTTTCCATCCTTCCCTCTGTTACTACAGTTATCAAACCTCTCCCCTTAATTAAGACGTGTCCTATTCAACTCCTCAAAATGAATCACAACATTTCATCAGTTGTCTTTTTATTCCAAAGTTTCCCATGATTTTCGTCACGGATTTATTTTGAAATATTTTGAGTTCATATGAATGCTGAGTAACTATAGTGTTTCGCGTCAGTTAGTAAACCCGTGGTTAGCGTCTGTTTCCGCATCACAAAGATTGCTGTCAGAGATTGACCCAACTTGGACCGATCACTCGATCTCCTGAGTAATCGGCTAGTAAGCTACCTGCTAGACTTCTCAATCAATCAATCTATCAATGAGGATTTAACGTCCGGTTCCTCACCCGGAGGCTATGTCAGGGACGTCAGGATGAGTTTTGAGCTTGACCTGGAAAATAGTAATGCATGTAAAAGGTCGCAAATCTTGTGCAAAGAATTCCATAGTGTTGGAGCAGTACAGCTCAACGGGCGTCTGCCAATTTCAGTTCTAATGTCTGCACTTATTGAAGCTTAGTGCCGGACGAACGAACCGGTGCATGAATCTATAGCACGCCCACCATGCTCATTAGATCAATTATGATCATAATTAATTGCTGTTGTTGTTGACTTTCATGTGAATTGTTTTTATCGCTCTTATAATTCGTAAAAACTAATCATAAAAAAGTGAAATATGATTATCTTGATATTGCGTGCCTTGGTGATATTTTTGATAACCTGCTAAACCAGAAATAGTGGGCGATTATTATAGTGGGTTCAAGGAAAGCAGATAAATCATATTAAATCGATGTAGCATCTTACGCTTTAGATGGCCTACAATACTATTATACTAATGTACAGGGTGAGGCAAAAAAACCAATCCCCTAGCGAAATCTCAATAACTTTTCAAAACTGAAAATATTAAAAAAATATTTTACAGACGTCTAGAGGAGGATTATTGACATATATCCTCCAAATTTGGTCGAAAAATATTCATAAATAAAAAGTTACAGAGTTTCTACGAAAAACCGAAAAAATCAAATTAACAAGCCTATTTAACAGGAATTTATTATTATTTTTATTGAATTGTGGCTTTGAAGAGGGCCGTTTGCTGTTGGTGCCGATTTGATTTGAGTATGTGTTCAAATGACCGACCGCCATCTGTTCGAATGCGCGCCTGTAACCTTTTCTGGAATGCTAGTAAAGCCAAGTCGATAGCCTCTTGTGGCAAGTCTTGTCAGATTGGCTCCAGCAAAGTCTTTGTTTCAGCCTTGTTGGTTGGTTCAAAAATCAATTTTTTTTCTTATATTGATTACACGTGACAACCGCACATGTTTGGCATATTAGGTGAGGTTTTCTTTTGCTATCTCCACTCCTAATGGAGTGCTTGCTCTTAATCTTTTTTAGAAATGAGCACATTGTACCTCTCAAGCGTTTCACCCCAGGCGTGGTAGTCGAGAGGTTGAGGTAAGGTGAGTTTGGTGGCCAATCATCCTTCTTGACGAACTCTGGACTGCGCAGATCGATCCAATCTTGTACCTCCGCTTAGGGATAAGCTTTGTTAATTTGATTTTTTTCGATTTCTTCGTAGAAGTTCTGTAACTTTTTTATTTGTGAATATTTTCGACCAAATTCGGAGAGTAGATGTCAAAAATCATCCTCCAGACGTCTGTAAAATATTTTTAAATATCTTCAGCTTTGACGAATTATTAAGATTTCGCTAGGGGATTGTTTTTTTTGCCTCACCCTGTATATTAATTATAAACTGCATGTTCTTGGTTTAATTGAAAAAATAATAATCTAGTAATAAGGCATAATATAACATAGCTAATTATAATGAAAATTTATTTATTTATTTTATATTTAGTCTACTCCCACACATTTTATTCTATGTTAATTAGATCGCTAATGTCCAAACCATAATAAATAATAATCAAGTTAGAAAGTGCATTGGCCCATAGACTTATTTAACAGTTAACAATAGATGTATTATTACGATTTTATTGAGGCGAGGTAATTTTAAATCTCTTTATTCGCAAATTGCTAATTTCAATATTCACATACAAGCATAATTGTGATAGACAACAACAAAAACGAAAAACATACTACAGTGTTAGATTTCTATCAAGACACTCATAGAATCTGATAATGGATGGTTATGGATGGTTGGCTACATACTCGTAAATGGCTGTAATTGTTTACCAATAATTATTTTACTTTTATTATTTAGAATATCATTTATCCTGAACAAAACATTTCTTAATATATGAACACATAAAAGATACTATAGCATTGCTAAAGAATAGTCCGTGGAGGGTGCAGGATCTTTCAGACTAAATTTTAAGTCGGATTGCACTTGGATAGCGTTGTTAGTTATTGAAATATATTACGAAATTTTTGTCAATATTTATGGCCTTTATTTAATTTCCACATTTCTGGACTCCAGAGTCTTCATGCTCAGGTCCGGATTACACACTAGGCAACTGCCTGGGGCCCAGCGCCTTTAGGGGACCCGCGCCGACGACCGCAATTTTTTTAAGATATTAGTATTTTTATAATAATATTTGAACGTTGGTGTGAGCCGCAGCTCAAGGAGTTTAGCTCAATGCTACCAGCAAAACGTTACAGAAAGTTAACTTTGATTTGTCTACTTGTGTCAGTCTCAGTAAAAGCTTGCAATCATTTGTGAGTTTCAATCGTACTGAAGATGCATTCATATCATTTTGAGGATGAAGCAAAGCTGATGGTACTAGAGGGTTTCATTTATCGTGCAGATCACCAGCCAACAAGGAAAAGGAAGGGTACGGAACAGGCTTAATTTTTTCGATTAAATGTCGAATAAGTTTCCAGATTGATATCCTACAGCGAATCCATGTAAATATTCGGAATTAGCTCGTCAAAATAGGTAATCTACTTTGATCTAAGGTAAACGTCTGTATTGTACAAACGTCGGCAATGTAAAAACATCGGTTAAATTCAAACGTCGGTAATGTGCAACCATCGGTAATATGCACCGTCGGTAATGTGCAACCATCGGTAATAACTTCCAAGATTGATGCCACATGGCAAAACCAAGAACAGATGCGGAGTCAGCGTGTAAAAATACATTAGATTCATGTAACGGAATAAAGTATACGAAAAGCAAGTGATTCTGCAATGACGTGAAAGGTATTCTTGGGAATAACAGGATTAATGTTTTCAGAAAATGTTGAATAATTTTCAAAATTGATGTCCTACAGCAAATCCATGTACAGAGTCGGAATCAGCTCTTCAAAATACGAAAGGTACATTGATTTTGGCCAATCGTCTGTATTGTGCAAACGCCGATAATGTGAAAAATCGGTATAATTCAAACGTCGGTAATGTGCAACCATCGGTAATAACTTTCAAGATTGATAACTCTAATAATGCACGAAAATAGCGCGATCGAAGCAATTATAATAGCTTATTTTTCAAGAATAATGAAATTAAACATTTCATGAAAAAGGCCCGATGTCTGGCAAAATGGCCACAGAGATCGCTCCCCCTTCACACCCTCTGGATACGCTACTGATTCCCGGCCACCCCTAACATAGATATCTCACTAATAGACTGTCTATTTGTGGATGCCGATGTTATGAGTGGCTGGGCCCCGCAAAGTATTTTTGCCTAGGGCCCCGCAAGAGCTTAATCCGGCCCTACACATGCTTCACAACGAATCTCTAGAACTGTTCTTCTTAGTTTCTTTTGCCTTTGGTGATCAAAATTGACTAATTGAAAAATTTGACAGACTGCTGCGTGTTAAATAAATTCTGGAAGAGGCTCAGATGCAGGCTGTATGTGAAGGCTTCGTATATTTAACTATAGGCCTATTACCTTTTTGTACCGTATTGCATTTAGAAAACTATCCATAGTAGCTCACTGCTTACGTGATAAACTATATCTTTTCAGAATTTTACGTCTTTGTTTTTAAATAAAAACAGTTTGATCTGAATATTTCATGATTCAACAAATGCCTCAGGTATCTAATTTCCATACCATAATATATTACAAGGGGTTTAAAATACAAGCCTACGTCGGCGTCGTAGGTGCACAATCTATTTTATTTTAGACTGAAGTACAGTTGTAATTATTTTAATAATATCTGGAGGCAATTTTTTAGAGGCGGGTAGAATGATATTAAAATATAGAAACAAACAATCACTAAAAAAAACAATATTCCATATTTTATATCGAATTTTGTTTTGATAGACTACTCATTTAAAATTACAAAATTGCAACTGAATTTATAGACGTTGGCATCTAATTACATAAGGGCTTACCAATTAAGCGCTTCAGTCAATTACCTGCATTGTTTTGCAGAGGGCTGATTTTTTGAGAACACAATTGTTTTCATCATTCTGCGAGAAAGCCAAAGAGAGAGGTTTGTTCCAAATTCGGTTCCCTGTTGATGGTTGCCTTGTTGATCGTTGATTGATTGATGTGGACACAATGCTGCTTCACATGTCTGCTTGTTTAGCAGTCTTGAGAAATACAGACCTTCGTGATTGACTGCTTCAGTTTCGACAGCTTCTGGTTGAACGACTCATTTTGTCGCTAGGATTCGCTTTCAAGACTCTCCATGACGATAATGCTAAAACAAAATATTTCCTGGGTCTGGAAGTATCGGATAATTGTTTATGATCCATATAATGGACAACTGAGAGTCACGTAGTCAAGAAGCAAAACCCCACAACGAATGAGGCAGCTTAGACCTCCAAAAGTCTGAAATTTGGAAGACCAAGTGGTCAATAACAAAGAAATCATTCCCACTTGGCTATCGACTCTGCCGTATCTGCTTCAGTCGCCACTTACAAACACGCGCAATTGTCGGTGGGATAAATTCTCAATATCCCGAAAATAAATAGTTATGACATGTCGGTGGAACTAGATGAAGTAAGATCGTGCTGATGTCAGATACATTAGCTTACTCACCAGATGTAGACAACTTATGCATCAATGCTTATCTCAGAAATTCTCCCTATATTGAAAAATTTAATCCGCAATATTATATAAGAATTTAAAAATATTGCAATATTATTTTGAACGCAATTATTGAATGGCATGAAGCTAAAACTCTCACACAAAATGATCACAATTCAAAAATTGATCGAGTGGCGCAAATGAAGTGTCTCGAACCACTAATGGGACTCGAAAGAGTCAAAATGACTTCGGGCCCCTTTGAATAGTTCAGGCTTGAGTTGAACTCGCGATATATTATTTTAATTTCAACATCTGGATATCAAAAATACTCTTGTTTCAAAATAAAATATCAATATCCAACTATTCACATTATGAATTTGAATTCATATCGTTCACATGTATCATAAATTGACTATCAACAATAAAGTTGTTTTAATGTGGACTTCGCCGCTTGCTAAATTCGCCACTAGTGTGACGGGTCACACTTGTGGTATATTATATATATATTATACATATTATATTATATTTGAGTCTAGTGGGCTATGAGACAATTGGAGAGAATGCCAACAGTAATGTCAATGAATATGAATTCAAATTTCAGATTCCTATAGTCTACTCGTACAATAAATTAGTACGGCAACACAAGCTGTATTAACTTGTTTATATTTTTATTGCTTTATTTGTACACCTACGGTGGCTTCAGGTTAACAATAAACTATAATGAGATTTTGAGGTATCTTATAAAATACTATCAGCTCTACATTATACCAAACGAGTCTCTTGGAAACCATTGTCCAGTCGATTCACCGCTCGAGGCAGTAGTTTAATCGAGGATGACTAAAATGCTTTCCTGTTATCTGTTGCTCACTTGCAACCTTGTAAATTATCGGGACCACTGGGCGCAGAAGTGGAGTCAGGATAATGCGTGATATCTCCTGCCATCAGATTACAGTGGTCACTCTCTGTGGTCACTCTCCGCTCATCTGGTCACTCCATGGAGTAATGATATTGGCTGGAGTAGTGAATTTCTGCCTGACTCGATGCCTGATGTGGTCTGGGTTAATTTGTAAGAAGTTATCGGATTGGATATTTATAATGTACATTAAGCAGTCAGCAGATGTTTGTGAGCTTTGCAGAAGAAATGGCTGAATGGTTGCCACTTGTCTGTATTCTTTTACCAGGAAAAAAATTGTCGAGACCAAGTTACAATACTCTCTCAGCCCGATTCAGCTGAGAACATATAAGTAGAGGTCTTGGAGACAAAGTAACGCTAATACTCTCGATATGACATATGGTAGAGGTAGACTCATGGAATTCAGCTTTCAACTTTAGTGGCCTAAGTAGCCCCACCATAAGAGCGGTATACAATACCGAGGGAAAAATACTCCTTTGTAATATATTCATAGGCATCTCAAATTTATTTCAAAATCACAATTCAAACACCGACCATAACCATAAGAGTTAAGAAAATGAAAATAATGAAGACACTGAGATATGTAGGCTATATAATATGAATATATATATATATATATATACAGTATA